>PYAF01006145.1:1244224-1300022 GCA_007407185.1 Glycine tomentella
GATGGTTTCCTCCTAGTATGGTTGGCTCATGGGTGATGATGATCCCGGGGTGATGATGATCCCCTAGACCAAGGGAATAGTTCAGATGGATTCCTGCTATTCTCGGAGGTACCATATATGTGCATCCCCGTAAAGGGTAGCGTCCGGTGGGATGACACAGGTGTGAGTTCCGGCCTCACACTGGGAGATGGTTTCCTCCTATTCTAGGAGATGGTTTCCTCCTAGCCTGATATGTTGATATAGGAGATGGTTTTCTCCTATTTGGTGACTTTATTATAGGAGATGGTTTCCTCCTATGCTGATTTGTGTAATCACCTTGTATGATATGTTGTGTTGTTGAGAAAGCCAGAGGGCTAGGCCAGTGGGCCATCTGTGTGTGATATTTATGTATGTGTATTATGATAGTGGGCCAGGGTGGAGGAGATTCCTCCATGGATCCTGAGCTTACTGAGATATGTTATCTCACCCCATGTGGGGTTTATGTGGTTTCGGGTGAACTCTCTAGAAGAGAAGAGCAGTCTCAGGACAAGAGACCCATCAGAGACTAGACTGCTTGGGCTGAGGAGCAGCATAGAGAGCTTGAAGGCTCCATTTTGATTAGTTTTGTTATAGTTCTGTATACCCCTTCTGAGGGTTGATATTCTTTTGTAGCACCGTGTGCGGTGTGAAACTGAGATGTATATATTGTACAGAACTTTGATAATATGTATATGATACCTTCCCTGAGTATATGTGTTGTATATTGTTACTCTGCCTAAGAGCTTGGTTATCTGTCTTAATTATACTTGTTTAGAAACTGGATCAACAGGGGCATGTTATATAATTGTGTGTGTGATCTGATGAATTGGTTATTCCATACATAATGTATCAAGAAAACGATTTTATGCTTCCGCTAAACATTTAAATTCCGGTTTCAAAGCGCTAATCTGATATTATTAATGATAACACGTCGGAGGCCTACGGGGTGTTACACCAAGGGAGATCATCCACCGAGTGGGAACATTCCCAAAGGGATCCATAGTTCCTCAGTCTACTGGCCAGCAGATTTCATGCAATCACATCACAATCTTCTCATAACAGAATCCAATCAAGCATACATTATACTATTGTACCCAAGCCATCATCATAACCAGCACATTATACACTGTCGTAGTGTAACCAATATAAACATACCCTATCTCAGGGTCGAGCTAGCACTCAATTGCCAGCAATCATTAAACCATTTCATCAACATCAGGCACATCATTCAGTATCATATCATCATAAGCATCAGCATACAAGATATATCAAACAAACACCCAAAGTGGGTGTAGTAAACACAAGCAGGGAAACAATTCCCCAAGAACACTGAGCTTACCTGACCGCAGCTCAGAATCAGCTCCCCTGGTCTCGTGGTGAGCTCTACCAGTGATGTGCACTTCACGCCCTACAATAGGCATGGAATAAGTAATCAGAAACGGTGTTCGACCGTTCAAAGGGAAGGAAACATCCTTCCTGTTATAATCAATTTTTGTCTTCTAACTTAAGGTTTATCTTAGCCCAGCTTCTACTAGGTCATTCATCGACCCTCAATGGTCTGCCTCAGTCTAACTAAGGCCTCAGAGTCTCTTTAAAACTCTGTACGGCTCAATTCAAAGCTTTATCAATACCAAGGACCACACATTGTCCAACTCAGCCAAAGCAAGTATATCAACACGTTTTCACCGTTCATTTGGCCTCAGGAACAGTTTTTATAAAGGTACTTAAGCTAATACAGGCCACAGTACCTCCCATTCACACACACTTCCTCCTTCCCAGAGCCAAACTCAAACTTCATCACAATTCCAATTTCAAAGTTCCATACTACTAAGAACAACCTCCTGACTACACTTTTCTAAAGAACCTAAGCCCAATTCCAACCCTATAATCAATTGGTTACCATTAACCTAATTCCCCATTCCACCAATTAAACGGTTAAAACGTAAGTTTCTTACCTCAGATCAATTGAGGAAGGCCGGAGAATCCTTTCTCCTAGCGCTGGCGTCCTTAAATCGCCTTCTCCTCCTCTCCAAAGCTCAGCTCTCTCTCAAGAACTCAAGGAATGGGGTTCTCTCAAGGTTTAGGCTGAAATTTGGCTTACAATTGGTTTTAATCAAGTTTATAGGTGATTAGGAGGTGTTTTAGTGGCTTATAGTGAAGGTTTGAAGCTCTTAGAGTGCATCAATGGCTGCCTGGGCTCAAGGAAGAAGAGGAACAGTGTTTTTCCTCTGAAAAATCGTGAAATGGCCTTTTATAGGTGGCTTGACCGACATGCCGCGCTCCTGGCGCCATTCAGGCGCTCCTGCCGCCAAAATCCAGTGCATCTGGCACCCTTGGCGCCACTTTGGCGCTCCTGGCGCCAATTTCCAGCATTTGTGGCGTTCTTTGCGCCACTTTGGTGCTGATGGCGCCAAAATCCAGTGTATATGGCGCCACTTTGGCGCTCTTGGTGCCAATTTCTAGCATCTGTGGCGCTCCTGGCCCCACTTTGGCGCTGATGGCGCCAAAAATCGCAAAAAATAGCCTTCTGCTACAGTGCCATGCTCGGAGCGCCAGATCCCACGCTCGGAGCGCCAAGCTACAGTAACTTTTTTTTTAGCCATGGTTATTATATATGGCTTGAACAGTTCCTCTCCCACAAGACATCGTTTCTAAAGCCTCCCAAACACATCAAAGCAATTATCATGGCTCATGCATGTCATAGCATTATCAAGTGACTCAATATACTAGCTACACATGCATATCACAGAGCCAAAAACCAAGGTTCATGAAACTAACATTTGAGAGCTAATCCTTTATCACAACAACGATCTAAACATACTTTTCTAAAGGACCCAAGGCTAATTCTAGCTCTAGCACCAGTGGGTCATTATTCATCCCAAACCCCAACTCACAAAATTAAACGGTGAAACTCGAGTCTCTTATCTCAAAGATGACAAGGAAGACTCGTGGACCACTTCTCCTAGTTTGGGTGTCCGTGAATCGCCTCCGTTCCTCACCGAACTCGAGTTTTTCGAAGCTCCCTAGAGAAAGGGATTTCTCTGTTGAGTGGGTTTTAGGGAAAAAGGATGGAAGATTCAAGCTCACAATGTGGTTTCCAACAAGTTTGGTGTTTAAAGGAAGGTGTTTTGGTCAAAGGATGAAGAGGTATGAAGCTTGGAAGCTTCAGCAATGGAGGTGCACGGCTAGAGGAAGAAGAAGCAAGGTTTGGGGCCAAAAATAGTGTAAATGAGTATTTATACCTGCCCCATCAGAGGTCCCACGCTGGTCGCGCCACCTCTAGCGCTAACCGCGCCAAGCTCCCTACACCTGTGGCGCTACCTGCGCCAAAACTCCCCTGCATCTGTGGCGCTGACCGCGCTGGAAACTAGAGAGAATAGGTTTTTCAGAGCACTTACGACGCCAACTGTGCCCCCATGGGCTATCCACGCCAGAATCCAGAGAAAATAGGTTTTCTAGGCCACTTGTGGCGCTGACCATGCCACAAACCTCTGGAAGTGGACCGCTGGACCTCATGGACGCTAAGTGTCAGACACCTGGGTCATCACACACTACCACCAGATAAAGCGATTTGCGTCACGACGGAGGTGGGTTGGTTTTGCCAGCTGGCGGCGGAGACCCGAAGCAACCAGCTTCGACTTCAACTCTATCTTACTACTTTGGCAAAGTGACAAAGATGAAATATTAGTATTTTATTTTAAGACTATTATTACAAAACGGTTTTTCTTAGTATGTTGATTGAATCAGACGATTGGAAGAGCGTAACCGACGTCGTCAACGGTCGGGATTCGCGGAACGTCACGTGTCGGATTTGGATCCACCAATTGCTAGTGCTTTCTCCCCTGTACGCATGAGGTGGTCCTTGTTTGTATCAAAGACACCGACACCGTAGTTTTAGACTCAATCTTAAGTTTTTTTTTAACTTCGAGTGACAAAACAGTTAAACAAAATTAACCTATCTAATATATAATATTTTTTTACTATATTGTTAAAATCTCCATCGTGAAATCTGATGACTAACTTTTTTTTTTCAACACATTTTTTATCCAGAAAACTTAAATATAAAATTTTACTTAAAAGATCGACCATGAACTTGTTGCTAATATATAATTATATAACTATAATAATATAAATTTTGTGTTTCAGATCCGTTGTTGATTTACTATAAATAAGTGAGAGATGCGTGATATTGCCATTTGCCAGTTTTTCAGTGACAAATTGTTAAATCTGCTTTTCATTCTTGTTGCAGGGAAGGGATCAGATCCAGAGAGAAAAAAACTACCAAACACAAGTCTTTTGTGATCCCTTATTCATTCTCAAGTGTAGAGGAAGAGCATGCTATGCAACTGCTTCTTGTAAGCACTGTTTCACCCCAGAAAAGAAGGACACGTTTTTGTTGAATACTGAGTATCTCAGTTTGCTTCGGGTATGTATGCATGTAATGTCATGTGTGCGCTTTTACCATTTGTAATATCTGCTATCTTAGTTGTGATGTTGTTTAGAGAAACCATTCTAGATCTGGGTACATGTGTAAATGCGTTTTGAGTGTCTCATACATTATCATTTGTTTTATTTTTGTTTCTTGTTGCACACATGTTCTCTTGTTGATCTAGATTTGGCTACCGGATATTAGTATGTTATCTTAGTTGTGATGTTGCTTTTTCTATCTTCCTCTGCTGTTAAATTGAAATTAGGATGTGAATGCATAATCTTGATACTTTTCAAAATGGTGTTTTTATGATTTGTTGATGAGTAGCTTGCAGACGTGGCCTTGTATTTTATAAACCTTGTGTAATTTAATATCACTAGTTCCACTGATAAAAATATTAATACATAGATCAAGCTTTAAATTTGTAGTTTTTGTTTTCTTCCTTTGCCTAGTTCTTTCTTATTAGTTGTGTTGGTTGAGTTGCTGTTTGTGAATTTGAGAGTCCCTTATAGAGTTTAATCTTCATATGAGCAGGTTATATTGGAAAGAAGCAAAATTTTGGATAGTGAGGAATTTCCAGAATGTTCAGGTTATCTCCCAGAAGGAGTCAAAGATCCAAAGGCTTCAAGGTGAAGCATGCTCTACAGTTATGTGTTCTGCTTGGAGTTTGTATTTGGCTGGTTTACCAACTCAAACACTCTAACGAGAAGAAATCGTCCAATGTAGAAAGCATAAAAACTACCGGTGAGGTTGTCAAGTTCGGGAGGAAGGACCTCCATCCTCGTGAGGAGGAAACTTCGGTGGTAGATGCAAGGCACAAGGAAGAGAACAAGGAGGAAGAACAACAAGAAAATAAGCAAGAAGAGCAACACAAACTGGACGATGTTAGTGGTGTGCAAGATGAGGTACTAAAGCATGAGCAAAATGACAATGAAGAGAATTCTGAGCATAAACAGGATTCGGTAGACCAAGAAACTGAAGAAAATTCTGAAAATGCAATGACACAAGTGGAAGGCGAACAGCATAATGAGAAATTGGGTGAAGAGAATGACAATATAGACAACAAAGAGAGTGAGAGTACATTGAAGGAGAATGAGGAGAACAAAAGTGAAGGGGAGGACAAAGAAACTGGAGAGAATACAGAAGAAAAGACTGAGCAGGAGAATGACAATATGGATAACAAGGAGAGTGACAATACAGTGAAGGAGAATGAAGAGAACAAAAATGAAGTGGAGGACAAAGAAACTGAAGAAACTAAAGAAGAGAATAGTCAGCAAGAGAATGAAGAGACAGAGAATAAAGATAAGGAGAATGAAACTGAAGGGAAGAACAATGGGGAGGAAAATCATGAGCAAGATAGTAAAGAAATGACAGATGAGAGCAATCAAAGAGAGGCTGAGAAAGAAGAACATGGCAAGATTCAGGAAGAGACCTCATCTCAGAATCAGGTTCAGGATGGGGGGGAAATTGAAGAAGAGCATAGACAGGAAAATTATGCAGGAGATAATGCCTCTAGTGCTGTAGACAATAAATCACAAGACACCTCGGATGAAAGTTCCAAGACAGAAGAAGAATCTGACAAAAAGGAAAAGAATGAGTTTGAGTTTGAGTCTCAGAAAAATGGTACTGAAACTACAGAAGTGGCTGATTCTACTGTCACAACAAACAGCCAAGGAAATGAAAATGATGCTGAAAATCAGACACAGTCAGAGAATGACTCACAGAAAAGTGTTACGTCGGAGTCAGAATGGCACCAGCAAGAGCAGAATAACCCCACAAAGGTAGAGGACTCTGGTGTAGAAACTCATACAACTGAAGCATTGGAAAATGAAGATAACTCCAAGGTAGAGGACTCCAATGCGCAGAGTACGACACAAAAAACTGAAGATACTTCTTCTAACTCAGATTCCTCGGAGGAGAAGGCTGAGACACACGACAGCAATGCAACGAACAGTGAAGACAAGGACACCTCAAGTAATTCTGCTCAGGACGAAAACACCAGCAACAATTCTGTCCAAGAAGGAAATGTTGAGTCATCCAACAATGACAATAAAGATGCTAGCCAAGATGTTCAACTCACTTCCTCTGATACTTCCTCAGAACAACAGAAAGATGAATCCGTGAATGCAGAAAGTAACACTGACTCTGCGCAGAATGACAATGTAAACAATGATCAAAGCAACAAAAACAGTGATGGAAGTGCTAATGACAACAAAGATGCTAGCCAGTCCGATACTTCATCCGAGCAAAACAAAGAGGGATCCTCAAACTCAGATAACAGCAGCGATGCTAGTCAGTCAGATACTTCATCTGAGCAAAACAAAAAGGGATCCTCAAACTCGGATAACAACAGTGATGCTAACCAGAATGGCTCTAACAGCAATGAAAATGCAAATGAAAATGGGAATGCTAGTCATGAAGCACAAAACAATGCTGATGCGGGACAGGGCGACAATAAGGCCACTGTTGAGAGTAAGGCAAGTGAAAATGAAGGTGGTGCTCAAAACGAAACAGTGGAGTCACAAAAAGAGGAGGAATCTGCACACTCCGGCGGAGATAGCAATTCTAACTCAAATGATCAAGGAAGTTCTGATCATTCAATCACTCAGGAGGATAAAGAATCTCGCGTGGATTTGGGAACTCTGCCACAATCCAATGCAGATAACAATAACATTGAGGTTACTGCTGCAGAATGATAATTCAGACAGAGTAATTGTATCAAGCTTCTTTTGATTCTACTTCTTTTTTCTATTTTTGTTGTTCCATGTATTGTTTTTTTAGTTGGCTATTATGCTATCAAGTTTTTTGCTTTACACAGGGTCAGATTAAGAATTTAGAAAGACCTAGAGTTTTATTTGTATAAAGCATTTGCTATTATTCATATGTAACCCGAACCCTTTTATGTAAGGAATAATTGGGACGTCTAAAATATCATCAAGCAAAGTTCCTTCTCTTTTAGTATTGACCTTTTTCTTATTATAGACTTTGCAAAGGGTAGTGCATCAAAAATTAAATCACGAATTGCTTGTTTGAGTCATGAATCATTAATCATGTCAAATTATAGGATTTAGAGACAGTAAAAATGGTTTGAAATATACCATAAAAATGATGTATAGTGTTTAATGTAATAATTTTGAATTCGAAAATGATCAAGAGTCAGTACAAAATAAAATCATAACTCATTGTGGAGTGTATGAAACATATATTTATAAAATAGAGAAAAAAAAGTTATGCGTTGATTTACATTGTCATTCATTTATTAATCATCAAGTATGATAATTTTATTAACTCTCACAATATCAATTTGAAAGTTATATTAATGATTATTTATGATTGAATGATAATATAAAATTATATTTTGTACCGTGAATACATAGCCTTTTTTCCTCATTTGAGTCGTGAATGGTAAGACTCCAATATTACTTATGGTTTTTCAAGCGATCAATGAATGAGCTTATTATGATTTTCACATTCTCAAAATATGGAAAGGAAACCGGAAAAATCTTCCCCACGAGACATTTCTGCTTATAACAATAGCTGGTGTAAAGAGAACGAGTTTTCACCTTACATTGGCTTTCATATCATGACGGAACATCAAGTCACTTGTCATAAGTTAACACATATCTATTTCTTACATCTTTTTGAAATTTGGACTTCTTTTATCTTTGTTTTCTCTTTTGTCTTTTCTTGCTTCCGTGACTTGGTTAAGCCTCGTTGATATTTTTGACAATTGACACTAACACAAATGTGATGATATATTGATATTTGAGTCAAAAATCAGAAAGAGTTCAATTGCAGACAAGCTAGGCAGTTCGTCTTTCTCCAACTAGATGGCACCTATACAACTAACAGAATAGAAGGATGATAGAGCTATCATAACGGCTGCATGCTAAAATGTCAAATTTTAATTGTATAGTAGTTTTAAATTTTTTTTAAATGATTGGTATAGTTTATTTTTTATCAACAAATGTTAAATTATTATTATATTAGCTTTTGTTTATAATAAAAATCTGAACCGATGACTTCTTCATTTTCTTCTTCCTTTATCATCAGGTCAACCTTATACATCCAAATGTTTGATATATTAATGTCAGTATTGCCTGTTATTTGAAAGATATTGAAAAGATAACTTTTATTTGGGTGCAAAAAGATAACATCAATAGCACATGGCACAATAGTTATCAGTTAGGATGTTAATTTAATCTATTAACTTGTCTTAATCTCTATTCTTTTGATGAGTTGGTGGAATGATCTTTTTTTTCTTCCAATGATCTTTTATTTTATACGCTAAAGTTTTCCATTTGGAGCAGGAGAACGGATTAAGCATACCATGTATTGGGTAGCTGTGAAGGTGAAGACCATTGCTTCAATGTTTCAGCTATGACAAAGCTCCATTGACACCAACAGTCAAAGTGAGATTTTGATATTTTCATCTTCATATATATAGCTCACAGCAATTTCTACATTCAAGTAACTCTGTATAAACTGCTAACTCATTTGTGCTAAGTTATAAATTTAGTGTTGCTCGCAGATAACACATATCCAGCTCCTAGTATTTTATGAAACATAAACACTACACAGGTTGAACGTAGATTGTCCTGCTATCCTTTGACACAAAAGCCCATCGTCTCATCAATGAAAATTACGAAGTTGTTCTGTTTTGGAACAAAGATTTGGGTTTCATATCTGTCCATGTCCATAAAAACTTTATCGTTTACTCACAATTTATGGAAAATGATAATATTTCTTTGGCCAATAGTTCTGTCTATATGAAACGAAGGGCCGTGTAATGTTAAGTGACAATTGCGATAAGACATCAAATTTGTAGATAGCAGATTAAAAAAAAACTTCAATAAAACTTAACTAGAATAATAAATTAGTACATAGTTCACTAAATTAAATTAAAATCATAGTAGACTTCAGATAAATAAATACATCACTTGCTCACTTCAAACACAAATTATCTTTAAGGAAGCTTTCTATTTAGTCAAATTTAATAGTGACGGAAGATTATAGTGCCATAAAAAATTACTCATGTCCAGATGTTAAAATGTCTGGTAAAAACAATTACCGCAATTAATTATTTTAATAATTTGAATCTTCCTTCATTTACTAAAATGAATTCCTTAACTTTAAAATAGAAACAATAGCTAAGATCGTCTTGTGGACGGGTGATGCTAAATACCTACCTATTCCCAAAAACACCACAATCGAAACAACGATAAGTAACGAGATGAGAAAATGATAAAAATCTGCGGTCTTAAGATCATTTTCTTTTAAAATCTTATTGAACAAGAATCGGCATAAGAAGAAGCATCATATTGTTTGACAATTTTATTTTGTTCCTCAACCATACGAACGAACATGACAAACTAACGTTGTCAAGTGCAAGTTCTAGATCACATTTCAAAAACCACAATAATCATCACTATTTCTTGAACATTGACAAATCCAAAGCCCACCGGTGTCACAAATACCTTCATTAAACCACTAATGCTCGTCATGGTGCTTCGCTTCAAATAGTCCATCGGGACCTGCTAATCATGAAAGAACCGTGTCATACAACCTGGAATTCCAGTCCAACAAAATAATTTGAAGACAGACACAGTAGCATTAGATTAATAGCAGCAGCCCAGCCAATGCAAAATACACGAAAGAAATCGGCTACTGGTGTACAAGCTAACAATGACATGTAAAATCTTGTCGATAAGGCCCTCTGATTGAATAAGTTTCTCCATAAACACTTTTGGAGTAAAATAAAAAGAAAAAAAATACAAACTTTTTCCACAAGCTAAAATTAGTTTATGAACAAGTTAAAAACACCTTTTTGGAAAAACCAAAATCTTCTCCAAAAAGTTGATTTTAACTTCTGCATAAGCTAATTTTAGCATCTCAGAGAAGCTTATTTCAATTTTCTTTCTTATGTTTTTCTCCTACAAGTGTTTATGGAAAAGATTATCCAAACAAGCATAAACAACAACCTTGAAACAATAGTCAATATCAACAACACCTTTTAACTCAAGTTAATTGGGTCGGTGGTAGATGAACCCAATGATAAATCGTAAATGAGACAGAAAGAGAAATGAAGAGAAGAAGAAAAAAGTGAAAAATAAGACAAAAGAGAGAAAAAGGGGTGAAGGGAAGAAGGGAAAAAAGAAGAGGAAAATAACTAAAACAAGAAAATGACTGGAACATAGAACTACTAATGGGTTTAACCCTCTACCAAGCTTATAACTTTTCTTCACTCCATCCTATAAGACATCATCTGTCAATTTACATCTCACTCCATTAGGTCTTGTTTAACTACCTTTTTTCAGGTAAGTTTCAGTCGACCTCTACATCTCTTTGTGTCGAGCTTTTGATAACAAATTATTGTTCTTAAAGTAGCATCTAGTTGTCGTCTCATAACAAACCCAAACTACCTCAATCTACGCTCCCTCATCTTTTCACATACCAGTACCACTGATACCTTTCTTCGAATATCCTCATTTCTTATCTTATTCAGCTTCGTACATCCACACATTCACCTTAGCATCCTCATTTCTGCTACCCCTGTTTTATGCTCATGTTGCCTATGTATTGGCCAACATTTCGTTCCACATAGCATTACTGGTCTTACAGTTGTTCAATAGAATAATAAAATAATGAATGACTGAGAAATCTTGTTAGTTGAGAGAAACTTCAATTCCCTTAAAACAATTTCCAAAAATAAACAGTTGTTTCACGAGTTGGGATGTTGGAGGAGCTGAAGTGGCAACCAATTATATGGAAACTGTTCTTTATATAAGAATCAGGTGCTTTATCAACGAAAAAAATATAAAAATGTTAAAAAAGCTGTGTGGAAGAGTGAAAATGGTGAAAAAAAAAATAGTGTGCAGAATGTGGGATAATGATAAGAACTGGACCAGAGAAATGGTGAAAAGGAATTTTATTGATCAATCGTAGTTACAGTCAACAATTGAATGAATTCGAGGTGCACTCAGCCTCCTACTTGTTCAACAACCCTTCTATCCTCTCTACCTCTTCTATTTATAATGTTCCCTCCTATTAACTAACTGCAGTAACTAACAGTTAGTTAACTACCCATCACTAACAGCTAACAGACTTCCTAACAGAGCCTAACTGCTTTTTCTTCTATTATACACCTGTCCCCATATATTTTACCTCTATCAATACCCTCCCCTTCAAGATGGACCTTGTTCGCAAGGTCCAATTGAGGAAAAATAGTTCTGATCTCTTCAAGCTTCTCCCAGCTATCTTCATGATGTGGCAACCCTTGCCATTTAATAAGCACTTCCTGCTGTCCTTGTTCTGTAGTCCTTTGCATAACTTTCTCAGCCTGCACCTGAAGTTCCAGGTCTTCAGTCAAAGCTTTAGGCAATGGTTGAGGAGAACAAGTAGGTTTAATTGCTTGCTTGAGCAGAGAAATATGGAACACAGGATGGATTCTGCTATCAACAGGTAGCTCCAACTTGTAAGCTACTTCCCCCACCTTCTGAATTATCTTGTAAGGACCATAAAATCTTGGACTGAGCTTCTCATTTGGTTTCTTTGCCAAAGACTTCATACTGTAAGGCTGCAGTTTCAGAAACACCCATTCCCCTACTTGAAACTCCACTGCTCTTCTATGCTTATTTGCATATTTCTTCATTTGATCTTGAGCTTTTAATAGGTTTACTCTTAACTCCTGAAGCAATGCATCTCTGTCCCTACTCATCTGATTTATTTCTTCTAGCTTAGAAGGAAGATCAGTCCCCTTAATTAACAAGGGTGGCTCTTGCCCATATAAAGCCTTGAAAGGAGACATTTTGGCTGAAATATTGTAGTTTGTATTAAACCAGAATTCAGCCCATGCCAAGTGAGCAGGCCACTGCTTTGGTTTAGTTCCAGTTAGGCACCTTAGATAAGCTTCCAAACACCTATTCACCACTTCAGTTTGTGGATGGTATGTTGTGCTCATTTTCAATTGTGTTCCTGCCTGTCTAAACAATTCTTTCCAGAATTGATTCCTAAACAACCTGTCCCTATCTGAAACTATAGATGTAGGGAATCCATGCAACCGAACTACTTCCTTAATGAATGTATCAGCAACCTCTTTGGCAGTAAAAGGGTGACTCAAAGCTATAAAATGAGCATATTTAGTAAATCTGTCAACAATTACCAAAACAGTATCCTTACGCTGAGCTTTAGGTAAGCTGCCAATGAAATCCAAAGATATATCAGCCCAAACTCAATTAGGAATAGGTAAAGGCTGTAATAATCCTGCTGGAGCCAAACTACTAGCTTTGTTTCTCTGACATATCTCACATTCTGCTACATATTGCCTCACAGCCTTCTTCATGCCATGCCAAAACACTACTGCAGCTACCCTTTTCAAGGTCCTACAAAATCCTGAATGTCTCCCCACAGGTGAATCATGCAGTTCCTTCAAAATCATTAGAATTCTAGAAGAATTTCTAGCTAAAACCAATTTGTCTTTGTAATACAATCTGCCTCCTCTAACAGCAAACCCAGGTTTGTCCACTGTTTTGGTGAGTATCCCTCTGTATATTTCATACACTTGAGGGTCAGCCTGCAATTCATCCTCCCATTCACTCCAATCCTCTTGCTGCACCACAGATATAGCAGAGAAATTAAATTGCCTGGATAAAGCATCAGCCACCACATTTTCTCTCCCCGATTTATATTCAATCTCAAAATTATACCCAATCAATTTAGAGACCCATTTAAACTAATCTTCACTTAATAACTTCTGATCATTCAAAAATTTGATACTCTTCTGATCTGTTTTGATGATAAACTTCCTTCCCAACAGATAATGCTTCCATTTCTTAACTACCAACACCACAGCCATCAGCTCTCTTTCATACACAGAATTAAACTGACCCCTTTCAGATAAGGCCTTACTCCAAAAGGCTAAAGGCCTCCCTTCTTGCAGCAGAACTGCCCCTAATCCAGTATTAGAAGCATCAGTTTTCAGTACAAACTGTTTGGAAAAATCTGGTACTCTCAATATAGGCAACTCCTTCATTGTTGTCTTCAGTCTTTCAAAAGCTACAGCAGCCTCCTCTCCCCATTTAAAAACCTTTGTTTTTAATAATGCATTTAAAGGATGAGCTATCTGTCCATAATTCTTGACAAATCTCTTATAGTATCCTATCAAACCCAAAAATCCTCTCAACCCTTTTGCATCTGCAGGTATTGGCCAAGCTGTCATAGCTTCCAGCTTGCTGGGATCAGCTTCTACACCCCTTCCAGAAATAATGTGCCCCAAATAATCCAAACTCCTTTGGCCAAAAGTACATTTTTTTCTATTAACATATAATTCTTGTTGCTGTAACACTTGTAACAGCCTTTAAATGCATAATATGTTCTTCTAGTGTACCACTAAATCAAAATGTTAATCAAAAAATACCAAGACAAACTGCCTCAAAAATGGCTTCCTTACCTCATTCATTAATGCCTGAAAGCTAGCAGGAGCATTGGTTAGCCCAAAGGGCATAACCAAAAATTCATAGTGCCCTTCATGAGTTCGAAAAGCTGTTTTCTGCACATCTTCTCTCATCCTAATCTGATGATATCCAGCTCTAAGATCTAGTTTAGAAAACCACTCAGCCCCTCCAATTTCATCCAACAATTCCTCTATCACTGGCATAGGAAATCTATCAAGCACAGCCATCTTATTTAAAGTCAAGCCCTGTAGTCGACACAAAATCTCCAGCTTCCATCCTTCTTCTTGACTAAAATGACAGGACTAGCATAAGGACTAATACTGGTTCTAATTATTCCTGCTGCTAACATGTCACCTACCAGCTTCTCTATCTCATCTTTCTGATAGTGTGGATACTTGTATGGCCTCAAATTAGGAATTTTATTTCCAGGCTGAATGTTGATAGCATGGTCCTTGCTTCTACAAGGTGGCAGCCCCTGTGGTTCCTGAAAAACCTGACAGAATTGTTCCAATATATTCAGCATCTCAACTGAAATTCTTTCTACCTCCCTTGTTGCTCTATTGTTTTAAACTTCATCATAAACCCCTGATCTTCTTCCAATATGGTGCTTCTAACTGATTTCAAACTGATGGCAGCTCTAATTAATTCAGGATCAGCTTTCAAACATATTTCTTGCCCTTCAGATTTTACAATCAAAGTCAGCTTCTGAAAATTAGCCTTTACCTCTCCTAAACTTGCCAACCATTCCACTCCCAAAACCAAATCAACACCTCCTAATTCAAACAAATAGCAGTCTTGTACTACCTGTAAATTTGGCAATTCAATAGCTAATCCTCTGCATAAACCTTGGCACCTCACCTTATGCCCATCTCCTACCTCCACAGTATAAGGATTAGTGCTAGTTACTTCTAAATTCATTTCTTTTACCAATTTTGCAGAAATGAAATTGTGGGTAGCTCCACAATCAATCAAAATGGCCACCTTCTTCCCTTTAAACCTGCCCCACAATTTGAAAGATCTCTTAGAAGTAAAGCCCTCAATGCTGTGTAAGGACAGCTGATATAGCTTTTCATTTTCAATCTCCTCCACACTCCCCTGCAGCTCCTCTTCTTCCTCTTCCTCCAACACCATCAACCTCAATTGTTTGTTTTTACAAACATGAATTGAGTGATACTTTTCCTCACAAGTAAAGCATTCACCCTTCCTCATCTTTTCATTAATTTCTACAGTAGACAATTTGTGGAATGTCTTCCTTCCCTTCCAATTCTCATTGCCACCTTTGGCTGCCACAACCTGTTCCCCTCCATTTCCTGCCCTATTCATTCCTTCAACCCCCTTTCCTGCCCAATTTGATCCCTCCTTCTAATTCCTTTGGCTCCAGAAATTAGATATCTGAAAAGGAAACCCTCTGCCAGTGCTTCTTGGTATCTTTGCCCAGACCCTTAATTTTTCTTTCACTTGTCTTGCTTTATTCATAGCCTCCATCAAATTCTTGGGCTCATGTAACCTTACTTCAGCACTGATTTCTTCCTTCAATCCCTTCAAAAATACCTCTACCAAGAACACCTCATCCAATCCTTTCATTGTACCCACTAACTTCTCAAACTGACATACAAATTCCTGAACTGTATCTTCTTGTTTCAATACAAGCAAAATTTGGAAAGGATTACCCAACATTGTACCTTGAAATCTCGGGTCAGTGCAGAAATAAAATCTTCCCAAGAAGGCCTCGGATTCCTCTGCTCCCACCACTGGAACCACCCCAACGCCTCACCCTCCAAAGCTACCAGTATCATCTCCATTCTTTCATCCTTACGAACCTCCTGTAGCCAGAAAAACCGTTCAATCTTGGCTAGCCATCCAAACATGTCTTCTCCGTCAAACGTCGGCATTTCCACATTCCTCCACCGCGTTCCAAGGTCGTGTTCGATTTTCCGCGACCTACCAATGGCTTCCCCGTCTCGCTCGCAGCCTGGGTTCTCATTTTAACGCCATAGCCAACCTCTGCACCAGCGCTTCCATCGAGCTGAATCGTGCGTCCAACATCTCGCGATTTTCTTCAATCGCCTTCTCCACCGCGTCCATCCTAGCTTCCATTTTGCTGTTTGCTTTCGCCGCCATTCAACCACCCAAGCCCTAGAATCTGGAGCTTTGATACCAGTTGATAAGAACTGGACCAGAGAAATGGTGAAAAGAAGGAATTTTATTGATCAATTGTAGTTATAGTCAACAATTGAGTGAATTCGAGATGCACTCAGCCTCCTACTTGTTCAATAACCCTTCTATCCTCTCTGCCTCTTCTATTTATAATGTTCCCTCCTATTAACTAACTGCAGTAACTAACAGTTAGTCAACTACCCATCACTAACAGCTAACAGACTTCCTAACAGAGCCTAACTGCTCTTTCTTCTATTATACACCTGTCCCCATATATTTTTACCTCTATCAGATAACTAGTGAGATCTATATTGCAAACTTCTTAGCATCGTCACATCACTGGAGAGGAGGAGAATTGCTTAAATTGAAAGAAAAAAAAATTGAGGTGTCAATGTAGGACTCAAAATTACAAATTAAACACTCTTACACAACTCTCAAAAGCAATATTGGAGATGTTCCAAAGCAATAAATGAGTCACTTCTCATATACTTATTGCTTCGAGACTCGGCGCCTTTTGCTTTTGCCTATACATGTCATGCTTATAAAAAATGAATGCTAAGTTCTCATAAATCCTTAAGATTTGAAGCACAATGGGCTTGGCAAATGGGTGCAAACAAACATATGTAAAAACTCAACAATAAAGAATTCTTTTACACTGGGTCTCCAGCTAAAAAAAATTGGCACTACTATAATGTCCTACTTGTAATTTTGAAAATTGAAGCCTATACCATTAACTAAAAACAGAAAGAGCCCACACATAATAACATGTGACTAATTAACTAAAAACAGCCTGGCCACACCCTACCCATCTATTAGAAACCAAGCCCAGTATACTGATCAACAACAGACAGCAACCCTTCACTCAGTAAATGTCAAAACTCAAAAATAATTATACAAACAGCTGCAACATTATAAACTAAAAAGATCTTCCACCACTAAAGGAAGTAAGGAACAGGGAAAAAAATCCAACCAATCCAAATAATTAGTGGAATGATTTTTGGGGAATTACATCTGGGGAACACTGTATATTATAGATATCAAAGCATAAAATTAAAGACACGTACCCCAAGGGAATTCCTTATTGCGGATATGCAAATATGGGTATGCCTGCACAGAAAAGTAAAAGTAAATAAAAATTAAACTTTTGTTTTACTAATACAAACCAAGTATACTCGAACATGCAGTGGAGAAAAGAGAAAACGAATCGATAGTAACAATAACAAATAACTGCAGATGTGTAGAAACGAAAACTCACAGGAGGTTCTTTGAAGTGCGGGTGGCCCTTTGATAGATTATAAACAGCTAAAACGGTGCAACTAACAATGCCTAAATATGTAATCTTCTCCCATTTGGCCGTCTCATCTGGAGAGAAAAAAATGATAAGATTAATAATTAAAAGAAACACACAAAACATTCAAATAGAAATCATGCAAAGTATAATATAGGTGGCTAGAGAAAATCTATCAATCTCAACCTGAAAAAGAAGCTACATGAAATTATTAAAAGCAAGGTCCATCGATATTTGAAAGAGAATATATCAGAACTAAAATCTTAAATCTATTAAGGCGATGAAGTGAGACGCAAAATCATACTATTATTTTGCTAGTTTAATCTGAATTAAGTGTCGATTATATAGCAATGCAAATACAAATCCGTTTAGGTTAAATCCACCAATTTAAACACAACGTCAGTATCGGATTTAAAACTAGAATTTGAAATCCAAATAATGGAAAGAAAAAATAATATTTATCTATCATTTTTTCTAATAAAAGCACTTGAACATTCAAACAAACATAGAAGCCAAATCAATTCGCAAATCCATTTCAGCAGTGAGGAATTACAAATTACAAATCCATTTCAACAAAAAAAAAATACAAACTCATAACAATTCAAGTTAAAAGTAAAAAACAACTATGCGCAAATTTTTTTAATCTTATATCAAAGGGAACTAATCTCACAAATCCACAAACCCTTTCGGAACCAAAATTGATCTAATGCGCGACACGCTTCCGCGCGAAAACCATACAGATTCGTGAAACAAAACTAACCTAATGCGGGAGATCTAATTATTAAAACCCTAAAATGAATAGGGTTAGATGAGAGACAGAGAGAGAGAGAGAGAGAATAGGCACTAACATGCATCATCGTGATGACCAGACGAAGCAAAGTTTCGCTTGGGAACCTGAGAGCTACGAGCGCTTCCTCGTAGGGCGCTACGAAGAAAACCCGATCGCACCAGCGATGTCGCCATTGCTCGCCGCTTGACTCTTTTTGTTCTGTATTTGCTTTGAAGGAGTAAGAAACAATAGGAACTACCTATATGTGAAAAACTGCTTATATATTCGCACCAACTCACGTGCCAGGAATAATATCATTTTCTTTTTTTTGTGTTTTTTTTAATTACGATATTAATATAAAATATTTATCAAATAAATAATTATTAATCTTTATAAAAATATTATAAATATACACAGAATATTCCTTTTCTAACATAATTTATTTTATAATTAAGACTATGATTCAAATTATAAATTACTGTATTAGTTATTATCTTTAATGTGTCAAGAATTTTATCCTTAATTGATTTTAGTCCTTTGTTTTCTTTTTATTTTGATTATCATATATTAGATTGCTCTATTTTTTTTTTGTCAATGAAGGATACTTTTTAGTGAATGAATAAAAACATTATTTTTTTTTAACTCAAGGACATTTAAGTAAATTTTACTCTTCACAGCAAAAAAAATTATATGCAGAGTTAAATATTGAAATTCCTGTGAGCATGTATAAGTTTAAAATAATTTTTATTATCACTTAGTTATGACCTGATATTTATCTGATTATGTCATATTAATAATATTTTGTAAAAATATTCATAATTTGATGCATGTTTAAGCTTAATCACTGAGGAGATGAACAAATTTCAAAAGATATAAAAATTACAAATAAATAAATAACTTTCAATGAAGGCATGTGATATCTTTGGTGTTAGAAACATTCAAATTTCAAACACAATTTAAGTATGGTTTAGTGATAAAAGGGTTAGAGTTGTCCAAGTTAATTGTAACTCATGAGTTTTTAGTCTAGATTATAACTATTTTTTTCACGAGAAAAAAATCATGTTTAAGTTTTATAGAAAGACTGTTGACGCCAAACCTCCGAGTTAACATAATTGCGTAAAAGACTTAAACTCGAAATCATTTATTAAGTTTAAACAACTGTGTGTTAGTTCATTATTACGCAGTGTAATAATTGTAACTCATAAATTTCTTGGAAGAGAGTTGAGATCAGTTAGAGGGAAAAAAAGTTATCTTAAAATAGGTATTAATATAAGTACATACAACATTTGCAAAAGGTTCGTAATCATTTCAAATAGTTTGAGTAATAATCTCAAAAAAAACTCTAGGTGAATTATATATGCTTTGTTGCAATAAAAGAAAATAAAAGAAGGTATATAAAAAGGGTATAAAATACTAATAAACCGAAAAAAAAAAACGAGACAATTTGAGTAATAATCTCTAACTTTTCGTGATTAAAGGTTTTTCTGCAATCTTGTTCCAGAATTCCAGCGCATCAAAGCAATAGCACGAAAATTTCAGATATATGAAAAAATCGCTCCCAAATCCATTTAAAACTCTAAAGTTTGTCAAGCAATTTCGAATAAATGTGTTCACAACTTCACATAAAGCTCCAAAAGTACCGGAACAAGGCAAGTTCCACGAAAAGAACTACCATACACAGAGCACGAGAAGAAAAAACAACACAGACAAAGTAACATAACAGTGCAAACTTCTAATCAATAATCTTCTCCTTCATCACCATCTTCTTCAGTTGCCTCTGCACCGACTTCCTCATAATCTTTCTCCAGGGCAGCAAGATCTTCGCGAGCCTCAGAGAACTCTCCCTCTTCCATACCCTCACCAACATACCAATGAACAAAAGCCCTCTTAGCATACATGAGGTCAAATTTGTGGTCGATGCGAGAGAAGACCTCAACAACACTGGTGGAATTGGAGATCATGCACACAGCCCTCTGAACCTTGGCAAGATCACCGCCTGGAACAACAGTTGGAGGCTGGTAATTGATTCCACACTTGAACCCGGTGGGGCACCAGTCAACAAATTGAATAGTGCGCTTGGTCTTGATAATTCCCACAGCTGCATTAACATCTTTAGGCACAACATCACCTCTGTACATGAGACAGCAAGCCATGTATTTGCCATGGCGGGGATCACACTTGGCCATCATAGATGATGGCTCGAATGCGCTGTTGGTGATTTCACCGACTGATAGCTGCTCATGATGAGCCTTCTCAGCTGAAATCACGGGAGCATAAGATGAAAGCATGAAGTGAATCCTCGGGTATGGCACAAGGTTGGTCTGGAATTCATTAACATCAACGTTCAAGGCACCATCAAACCTCAGGGAAGCAGTGAGTGAGGAAATCACCTGAATATAACCAACAGAAAGTTAATTAAAGGGCATATATAGCTCAACACAAGCACTAGTTATTTCTAATTCAGACAATAACAATACCTGAGAAACTAAACGATTAAGGTTGGTGTAGGTTGGCCTCTCAATGTCAAGTGAACGTCTGCAGATGTCATAAATGGCTTCGTTGTCGAGCAGGACAGCCACATCAGTGTGCTCAAGAAGGGAATGAGTCGAGAGAACACTGTTGTAAGGCTCAACGACAGAGGTTGAAACTTGGGGTGAAGGATAGACAGTGAAACCAAGCTTGGACTTCTTGCCATAGTCCACTGAAAGACGTTCCAGCAGAAGGGAACCAAGACCAGAGCCAGTGCCCCCACCCACAGCATTGAAAACCAGAAAACCTTGGAGACCAGTGCAGTTGTCAGCAAGCTTTCTGATGCGATCCAAGCAAAGCTCAACAATCTCCTTTCCAACTGAACCAAAAACACCCTTGTTAGAATTTGATATCCAATTCAGCACAGTAAAATTGCAAAAGCAGTTATACTTGAAGCAGTGAAATGAAAGGAGCATTACTGGTATAGTGGCCACGGGCAAAGTTGTTTGCAGCATCCTCCTTTCCGCTAATGAGCTGCTCAGGATGGAATAGTTGGCGGTATGTTCCGGTCCTAACTTCATCAATCACAGTAGGCTCAAGATCTACAAAAATCGCACGAGGCACGTGCTTTCCAGCCCCAGTTTCACTGAAGAAGGTGTTGAAAGCATCATCACCTCCACCAACGGTCTTATCACTTGGCATCTGCCCATCAGGCTGAAACAACACGTATAGCTCACATTAGGATTTATCCATTATCAAAATATATTGAAAAAGTTTTACTAGTTTTCCTCAACCAGAATACATTCAGATTTCCAAACCATCCCAAGATATTATCAAAAGATAAATAAATAAATAAATAATAATAATATAAGAATAATAATAATAATAATAATAATAATAATTTGAATGACGAAACTAGGTGTTTTCCTCCAGAAAGTACTACCAGAGTCAAATCCTGGATGCATCCATATCCATAGGCCATAACAATTAACACAGATCCGAAATGAACAAATCTGAGATTCCCAAGGTATGTTTGGTGTATTTTTCAATTAAAACTCGAGTTTCATCTCAATATCAGCATAATAACCACAAATTATTTAGACGAAACTCAAATTCCAGTTGGAAAACAGCATCAAAAACACTTAGAGAAATGCATCTAGGTTTTTCGTCCATTTAAATACAACGATACACATGAACAAAATTGTAAGCTAAATAAATTGAACAAAGAAGCCGTCATCATCAAATCTATATTCCAAATCACTCGAACAACACAGAACCAGATCCAAAAGTTCGCGAAATATATAGCGTACACGTAAATCTGAGAATCAATCGGAACAAAAACGCAAGAAAAGTTCACGGAAAACATAAAGCACACACAGATCGGTAAATCTCCGAAGCAATACAGAACGAAACACAAACAATACACACATACGACAAAAATAAATCGCGAAGAAACGGTTCAGATGCAGAAAGAGAACTAACAGAGTAAACAGATCCAGATTTAACATCTCAACAACGCGAACAAATGAAATCGGGAAAAATGCAGGTAAATTTTTTTTTACAGAGATTTAGGGTTGAGAAAATAGACCTGAATGCCGTGTTCTAGGCAGTAAAGTTCCCAGCAGGCGTTCCCGACCTGAATACCGGCCTGACCGATGTGGATTGAAATGCACTCTCTCATTTTCAGAGATCGAAGATCGAAGCGAAAGAGAAGAGAAGAAATGAGGTTTTTCAGAGAAGAGCGTTTATTAAGACGCTTCTCTCTGTGTAGTCTTTTTTTGTTGTGTTGCAGAGAGTGCTGTGCTGTGGCCGGGTTCGCTTTTTTTTTTTCGTGTATTTATGGAAGCGGGATGGTGTGAGGGTTTAATTGCGGTTAATTATTGGTTTTTAGTTTTTTTTTTTTTTTCCAGCGGTGGGGCCCTTTATTTACCGTTCAAATTTTGAACTTGTTTTGTTTGTGCAACTTTCCCGGGGTCCACGAAGCACCCCTCCACCCATGTCCAACTCTGCCAACGGGCGGTTAACGTCTAATATTTTTTTATTCTTTTGCTTCGACTTTTCGAATTCTTTTTTTTTCAATTCGATTTCAAATAAACTTACAAATAAAAAATGAGTGTTAGATTTCATGGGAAGATTAATGAGAAATGATTTTGAGTATAATCAAACTTTGATATGTTTAATTAGTTAAGTTACTGGTGGTGTGATGCATGGGATAATTTTTTAAATTTTTATTTTATAATAATAATTAAATATGTAACATAATACATCATTAAATGAAATTTAAATATAAATATATGCATAATATTATATTTTAACAAAAGAGTAAAAACAATACATTGTGTATATATATATAGTTGTTACCGACAACAAACCAAATATTATATTTTTCAATCACTATTATTATTAAGTCTATAAAAAAATGGCCCTCAAAATACATAAGATGTCAAATACATATTTTTCTCACTTTACACTCACTATATTAAAACTAATATCTTTATATGCCCCTAGTGTAGTGTTTTAGAGTTGTAAATTCATTGCATCCAAACTCTCCAATTAAGGATGTTCACGGATTGGATTGGTTCGATTTTAAGGAAAAAAAAATACTCTCATCCAATCATTTTGGCTTTGTCCTTTCTTAATCCGATAGGTTTGCATTTATAGTCAAATTCAATCTCATTTGATCCAATTTTTTCAATTCGGTTTGATTTTCAATTTTTTAAGACACTCTAAATCAATTATCACACTTTTAAATATATCACTATTCTAACTAAATTATATAGAATGTAGATTTTAAAACAATGACAAGTTGACAACACTAATTCATAGTTCAATGATAATGCTAACAAGGTTCAACTTGTCTTGAAATCCCAAAAAAGTACAAAATAAGTAGCATGATATTGAATACATAACAAGTGGAATTCTTAATAAAATAGGAAGTAGCATTCTTGATATCTTCCATCTTCTAAAGCTACTTCATTCTTCCATACACAAAAAAGAAAGGTCCAACAAGCATTCATGTCTTGCCATACAAAATTTAATAGCTTAAATTAACAACATGCAAAACAACAAAGAAAGGCATGACCAATAAACAATATTTATACAAAAACTTGTCTAATAGCAAGCAAAGAAATTAATGAAGGCAATGCAATTTTAAGTTCAAAACTAGCAAAATATACAAGCGGAACCAGCAGATAAAATATCCAAAATGAATCCAATAATTATTCAAAATATTACCAACATGCAAAAAAAATGAAGACAAGGTAAGAATGTACAAGCTAGCATAACCAAAATCAATCAAACTTAACACTAGAATCATCTTCAATGGGTTGTGCATTTGAATTTAGTTTTGAAATATTTAAATTAAGAACATGTCAATATAGGGTAAAAACATAATTAATATGAATAACTAAATTGCTTAGTTGAGGATAAAAACATAATTAAAAGTAAAGTACCTAGCTTCATCTTTTCAAGTTCTCCCACAAGGTCTTCAACATCAGTTGTTAATAGAGTGTAGCAGAACCAATTTTTTGCACAAATTAAAGCCTCAACAATCTTTGGAGTCAAGGAACTCCTGTAAATATTAAGAACTCTGGCATGGCCAATACATCCTTGGCTATTTGTGCAAGAGTGGAATATTTAATAGAATTTACCTTCCACCAATTCAAGATATCAAAACTTAGAGTTGTCTTCTCCCTTATCTCCATGAGATGTAAATCCACCTTATTCTTATTGATACTCTCACTCATATTCATGTCTTTCTCAAACTCCATTGCAAATGAATTATCAATTACTTCTACATCAGAAGTTCCAATGTTATGAGAAGCTTGTGTAGGTTCAGATTCAACAGCTCCATGAAAATCCTTATAACTATTAAACATTTTTTGGAAAGTCTTGTTCACTTTAAATCTTAAACACTCAACATCTTGATATAAAGCTTCCGAAAGTAGAATTCCACAACTTGAAGCTTGTACCAAGCATCAAGTACAACAACAATAAAAATCATCATATTGGTGTTTTAATGCTCTCCCAATATTTATCATGTTTAACTTTCATTCTTTCAGCCATGCTCACAATAAAAGGATTTGCACATTTTTCCAACTCTTTCAAAGTATTGATTATCATGCAATATTCATGAAAATATTGAGAATAAGTGACAAACAAAGAACCTGACACTTTCTTAGTGACTTCAAGAAATATTTTCAGAAACCTCACAAACACCCTTGTATTATCCCAATCCTTACTCAATGGGATACCAACCTACATCATTGCAAATTTTGTGTCTTGCTATCCCAGCCTTTTAAATGCCCTTTGACATTTTAAACCAATTCCAAGCATAAGGTAAGTGGAGTCTCATCTAGTGGGGACATCTAATTGTACAGTGCAGTTGTCTTGTATCCTACAATCATTTATGAAAGTTCTGAACCTATCCATACAACCAGGGAAAGAACGCACAAATCTGACAACATTTCTAATCCTAGTAATTGAATCATGTGTCTCTTTTAATCCATTACTAACAATAAGATTTAAAGTATGAGCACAACAACTAACATGCAAATATTCATCTTTCAAAGGATGAACATTCCAATCCTCCATTCTAACTTCTAATAAGAAAGAGAAACATCATTGGAACTTGCATTATCAACTGTAACGGTGAAAACTCTAGAGATTCCCCAACTTAAAAGACACTTCTCAATTTTCCTACCAATAGTTTCACCCTTATGATTCTTGATCTGACAAAAATTCAGTATCATTTTATGTAATTTCCATGAACTATCAATGAAATGTGTAATGAGACATAGATAGTTCAATTTTGCATAGAACTCCAGCAATCAGTAGTTAGACAAATTCTTTATTTTTAGCACTAACTATTTTTTTTCAAGCTCATTCTTTTCATTGGAATAAAGATCCCAACAATCCATAGCCATAATAATCCTTCCAGGAATTGAGAACTTGGGTTGCAAAGATACTCATAAAATACCGAAAACCCTCCCCCTCCACAAACTTGAATGACAACTCATCTACAATAATCATCCTAGCAAAAGCTTGTATGTATGCTTCAATATCAAATGCAACAAAAGTAAAAGTATGACCAAACCCTTCCTTATCTTCTTTTTTAATTGTTGGAAACTAAGAACTGTTTGACTAAGATTAGTTTTGGAATTTTTTTGCACTTCTTCAACAAGTGATTCTTCAAATTACTTGTTCCTTTTTTATGTGTATCACATGCATAATTTGCAAAACACCATTTACATTTAGTTCTAAGGGATCGTTACTTAGTACAAACTACTTTAGAAAAATGATCTCATAACCAAGATCTAGGTTTGGTGGATTTCCTATTACCTCCACCATCTTCTTCACTTATAGTCTCATCACCCTTCCTCTTGTTATTCTTGGGATTTGTGCCTTGTTTGGGGGGGTCTTTTTCCCATTAGCTGATTCTGGTGTTTCAATCTATGTTTCAATATTTTTCAACATTTTCAGTTTGCATAAAAAACATGCAAAGTAAAATAAATGGTGATCTCAAATAAAAATTACATCAAATATGCTCAAATCACTACCTCATACATTTATGGTAAAATGGCTCATAGGACATTGAATAGAACCACCAATGAGGGTGTTCAACAACAAAACCTAGTGCGTGAGTTTGAGGAGAGGAAAGGCCGAAAGTGTACAGGTTGTGACTAGTGCGCAACACCACAAGGGAGCGATAGGTGCACGACACAACCACTATTCATTGCATCCCGTTAAAACTCTTAGTAATATAAAGAAAAATAAAAAATTAACCTTGAACTTTGATTAAAGGGAACACCAGGAAAAATCACAATCAAACATTCTGATGTTGGTATCAAAAGAAACATCATAATGCATATTGCTTGAATTTGCAAATTCATTTTGGCCTTTAAAATTGCATAATTGAATAAATTGAGCCACCTTTAATAATGTAATTTGGCATAAGTTAAAAAGTAAATACTAGAAATAAATTAAAAGACAATATGTTAAAATCAATTTCTTCTAGAGACAAGAATGAAATATAAATTAATGAAAAATAATTGAAATTGTTTACCAGTCAATTTATGCGAAACAATATATATTATAAGTCATCGAAGGATTTAACTTTTTCATTAAACCTATTTCTAATAAGGAAACAATCACAACCCCAATATATCAAAGTCAATCAAATGCAAATTGAAATTTCATAAAACTCTCCAATTATTTCACTACCTTCCGTCAATAAACCATGTCGTTTTCCTTTTTGACATGAAATTTGAAGTCATTAAACATAGGATCTTTAAGTCTGGTTTAATCATTTGATTTCTTCATTGAAATCTTTGAAAAAAAATTAGACAACCTAATGAACCTATGCAAATAAGAAATAAACAATTAATTTATTAATTATAATAATAATAATAATAGGTTAGAACTTAGATCCATCAATAATAATAATAATAGGTTAAAACTTAGATCATTTCTCATTCATTCCAACTCTAACCGACGTCCAAATCCTCTTCCACATTTCTTACAAATCCCATTCCTTGCCTTTGGGTGTCATTTGTAGTGTGTGATGAACATAAAACGTAAAAAAAATATAAAATAATATAAAAATATAAGTAACTTTGGTATTTAAAATAATAAGAATTAATGTGTGTGTGTGTATATATATATATATATATATATATATATATATATATATATATATTTGGTTTGATTTGGATTCAATCAACACTTAAATCAATTGTCATTGGTTCTAATTGATTCAGTTTAAGTTGGATCTGAACTTGAAAAAATTCAAACCAATTTAATTGATTCGATTTAAATAGTCGAGTTCATCGGGTTGATCCGAACTAATAAACACTCCTAATTTAAATTTAAAAAAGTCTAAAATATCAATATCTTTTTGTCTGTTTTACTTTTTTTTTTATTAAGAGACATGTTATATTCATCGAACAAAATTACGCAACTAATCCATCGACCTACATAAAGTTGACACCTGACAACTTTTTAAAATTTTGAAATATTAATTAATTTAATTTTTGAAAAATATTTTCTCTTTCTAGTTATACCCCCCTTTCAATTGAAAGAGAATCTCAAGAAAGCTTCTAGAGTCATTTGGTACTACAGAGAAGGAGCGAGGAAGAGCAATGAAATGCAAAGATTTCGGGAATTGTGTGTGATTTAGATGCGCAAAAGCGTAGATAAATTTTAAAAAAATCATGTGGGATACATGTCGTTGAACTTCCTCTTTAATATGTGAGGATGGGCACTTGATTTGTTGTCAGCATTTATTTTATTTTTATTGTCTCATAGTCATAATGAATCACATAAATATCCTGAAAAAGAAAAAAAAATGAAAGATGACTCAAGTTATAAGTTATTTATTTATTTATAATTAATAATAACAAACAAGGAAAAGGATAAATGTCTTCCCCAAGATTGATTAGATAAGATGAGGGAGAATATTATTGATGAAAAACAAACAATTTTTTTTAGTGGTTCAGACTTCCTTTTATTGATG
Organism: Glycine tomentella; assembly: GCA_007407185.1. Lineage (NCBI taxonomy): Eukaryota > Viridiplantae > Streptophyta > Magnoliopsida > Fabales > Fabaceae > Glycine > Glycine tomentella. The sequence continues at coordinate 1,272,320 of PYAF01006145.1, forward strand.
ATAATCCAATCATAAAATTAGAAAACACCAAGTATAAGGACAAAATAATATTTTAGTGATAATATATTTTTTTTACTTAACAAATCATTCTAATTTAAATATTTCTTTTCAATTTTATCTTATTTCTCTTCTACCAAATCACTTTTCTTTTCACCATATTTGTTGCTTATTTATCTTTTCTTATTTTCTCACATATTGTCTCCTCACAACTAAACAAATCATACATGATCTTCACTTCCCTTCTTAACTCCCTTGCACATAGCTTCTCCTTCGGTCCCACGAATTTTAACAACACAATCACCCACCATCCTATCCCTCCAAATATCCCACCTTTCCCCCACCCCCACCAATCGAACATTTTAGGATGAGCACTTTCAAAACTGGGGGATTCAAAGCCTACAAATGTAGAAACCAACATTTGTGTACTGTAACAAACTTTGGTTTTATATATTCATTGAATTTGTATTTGGCATTCTTAGTGATTTGTACCTGGTCATTTAAAGTGTCAATGTTGGATTATTAGTAAATTTACAATAGCTGGTGGTTCTTGGCAAGTAAAGAACATTAAATTAGATGTCATAAACCCAAAACTATACTAAGAACATATAACATCCAAGCTTTCCACTTAGATGGCATGAACATTTTAATGGCGAACTCCAGAACCTTCGTGCCTCAGGTTGGTAACAAGGAAATGTTACCCAAAGGTCCCAAACTCTGAGTTCAAATCATGTCATCACTTTGTGATTCTCTTAAACAACACAAAAAGTGTGGTCTTCCCAAATGTTATCTCAATAACAACCCATTTTTTATTTGAGATTGTGAACGAAAATAAACATTTTGTCGGTGAGATTCTTTATTTCTTTGCTCAGAATAATCCCACGAGATTCATCCATGAATAAGGGTCTTTTTTCACTGAAAATTTAGAAAGAGATGACATCGATCTAAAAATAAAAATAAAAAAGAGAGAGAGAGAGAGAAAGAGACATGTGAAACAAGGGATAAATTTGGAAGGAATTTTTTTAAAAAAAAAAGTTAAAGTGAATAGTTGACATTTGTGAGTTTTTGAATGGTTCAACGGTCTCTTTGTCTCGGAGGATTTGTCATTTTTCCTTTATTAATGCAGAAAGATATTATTAATTTTATGTACTTATTTTTTTTCTACTTTTTCATAAAAAAAGAAAAATAAATATAAAATAATTTTATTTTCCAGTTTTCATTCTTTTTCCTTTCGTAAACCCAACATAGGCTGAAAGTTTATCACGTCCAAAGCATTACAATTGCCAATTATTTTGGTTATGGATTATGAGTGTTACCTCTCTTCTAGCCGCAGCTAAAGTGGAAAACGAAGACAACAAAGTGACTCTCCAGTTGAAGATGGATAAGGTGAGATGTTCAGAAAATCAAAGCGTATAAGTCAGTAGTAAAGGAATGAATTAGGCCATGTTCTCAGAAAATTAGTAAAATTTGATCATCATTAAAACACAATTGCCTTTGTTCTTGAAATGGGATTGGTAGTATCGTATCTTGTATTGAATATCTTAAAATAAGTTCTATCTCGTTGTTCTGGTGGGTCAAACGATTCTTAAATGAAACCTTTGACCAAACACTGGAAGATGATAATCTAATGTTAAACTTGAGCTAACAGTTGCCAGAATCTATGGAATACAGAAACTGGGATAAAGACGCAGACCACAAAAGAAAGTACAACCAAAGCAATTGAATATCAATGCCCACAATGAAGTGCAAAACCAACAATCAAATATATTGTGGTTAGGAAAGGACAATACCACACACAAAAAGACAAACTGAAAATAAACATAATAGTTTACACAATTTTGATTTTGCTAATAAGTCAAAGCACACTCATGAAAATTTGTTGCATTAAAACAAAGTCCCCGTAGCCAATAGAAAGTATTCTTTGCCTATTTTCTAAGTATTAGGCTCCTAGCAGGCTAGCAATTTTTTCCTTAACTTCTCCTCTTCAATTACTTAGGATTCTTTCTATGCCACTCGTTCCTGGAGTTCACGTATAATTCTTTTCTGATCTTCGAACACTGTTCTTATTTCTAAAGCAGACAAATCAGCTGTCTAATGAAATGAAAATAATGGTTTTAGTTGTAGTTAGGAAAATATGAATAAAATAGCATAATCAACAAAGATGCACTAACTAGTAACTACTATTAGCAAAAATCAACAATACTATTTAAATATTTAATCATTTATTGATTCCTCGTTAAATTTTAATGAAGCATCTTACAAGGAAGTTAATTACAAACAAGCAATCAACCATAACCTTACAACACACATCTGACTCACCTTTAACTTCTCATTTTCAACAATCAATTGTTGTTACATCATATTTATTTTATCCCTTTGAGAACATGTCTCCTATAAAGAAAGACACTAACTTTTATAAATCAATGATTTTAAATTGTAGTTGCAGTTGCATTGCGGTGAGTCAAAAAACCTTTGTATTATAAACAATTATGGGAAAATAAGGTTGATACAGTCGCAATTGTGATTGTGAAGAGCCAAAAATACCTTGACGTTGGGGACGAAAATGCATGAATAACTAAAAGGATCAAAATAACCAACCGGAAGAGACAAAGCAATGCAACAAACCTTAAGATCATTTGTTTTAATCGTTAAGGTATCCAACTATGCACATGATTTCCTAGTATTTTCTTTGTAATTTTCTAATCTCTAGTCAAAGCTTGAACTTGTACATGTTGTCGATCTCAATTATCTATAACTTGTTTCAATTCTCTCAGAAAGCATTCGAGTTCATTTGCCAACATTTCTTTCTCCTTTGCAACTTCATCTTGTGAAGCCTGAGTAAAAAAGAAGATAGAAGCAACAAAATCAAACAACATATAAAGAGGAGAGTATCAATATACTCACAAATCACAATGACAATATGAAATCAATAGTATTATTGGCAAAATACAAGTCCAAATTATTTGTACTTCACTGCTCTTCCCCTAAAGTTTACTTATGCCATGTTAGCTCAAAATGTTTTTATAGAAATTTGAATTTTCAAGTGCACAAATGAATAAAGGTTTCATTGGCAGCACTACAATCAATAGGAAGAGCTACAAAGCAAAGTCCATAATGCAATTTTCTCTTCTCTAAAGAGGAAATTGTGGCCCTTAAATAGATACAGTCTCATCCAATTATGTAATCTTAATCTTCATCTTATTCTGTGGACTTTTAACAACACAATGAAAAACAATAAAACAATTTAATAATTTTTTATAGAAAAAGCAAGTTCTTGCTATCTAAACAAGCATTGTTCTTTCTATTCGACAATGTTGAAGGCTTTTAATTATACAATATAAAATCAGTAAAGGCGCTACATTTACCCAATTTATGAGTAATAATCTAACTTGAACTGGCACTACCAAAGTGTACACAACAATTCCTAGTAGCTAGATCTGCATGCTTATTTGCAACAAAAATTAAAGGTTGAAGCAACCTTGATATAATTACCCATATGGTAACATTTGTTGCTCAAAACACAAAAAATGCTCACTCTAGCCAATCTTCAAATTGCTATTAAAATGATTTTTTTTTCAAAAACACGTTTGACTTTTGACACCCACAATTAGTGGCGAATCCATAAATTTTTCTTAATGAGAGCAAGAAATAATTAAATTTAAGGAAAATGAATAAAAAAAAGTAAGTGAGTGAGACCATCATAATGTGAACATGAATAACTAAATAAGTTTAGGAATTAAATCTAATTGGATTTAAGGAAAATTAATGAAAAAAAGTGTAAGTGAGTGACAAAGTAATTTAGGGTGAGAGACAATGGTGTTTGGCCATTTTGAGAATTGGAAGGATCAGAGGGAGTGAGGGATGATTCACATTATAATCAAATATGTGTGATAAGTAAGGATGAAAATGGGTCAGACCGCCTATCAGGGGCCTTTGGCCTAGCCTATTTAAGGTTCGATCTGACCTGGTTTATTTATTATAAAGGTCACACTCATGCTTTTTGAAAAGTCTATTTAAATAAAAAGGTTAGGCTCAAGCTTTAAAAAACATATTAGGTCTGTTAGACTGTCCTGTTTAATATATTAAAACTTAAAAGTAATATATTTATTTTTCTAATAACATGTTTCTTCAATATGAAGGTCGATAATCAACAAAGAAATCATCTTGAAAATCTCATAAAATGATTATGATTTATTTTAGTATTTGACATTAAAAAACTAGATTATCAAATGGAACTTATGGTATTTTACTTAGCTTGCTTATTTTGTTTACAATATTTTGTTGAATACTTAAAGTGTTCGTATAATTCTTACTTGAATCATTGTGATTAGTGAATTTTAATCTCATATTAGAGTGTTCTAATTAATTTTAACTTTTTTTTTTCATGCACATATTAAAAGTTGTGTCTTTCTTTATATTAAATTAAAAAAAGTAGTATACGAATTCTCAAAGTTTCATTTATGGTCATTAGTTTTCTTTCATATATAATATTTCAGGTTAAATAGACTTTTTAATAGGCTCGTAGGTCAAGTCAAGTTTTTAAATAGGTCAGACCCAGCTTTATATTTTTAATTCAAACCAAGACTAGATCTAGCCTGACCTGTTTTCACCTCTAGTGATAAGTTACAAATTTAGTGTGCGAATGTAATGCCCTTCATTCAAATAATTAACACTAAAACACCATTAATTCTGATTTCGTTATATCAATAACACACTTAAAGAAAAACGTTCTTAAAAGAATTATTTTCATGAAAGTTTTGAAAAGATAAGTGTTTTATTCACCTCTTGAAGTGAGTAATTCAAGTTATTCATTATCTTTGTCTCAATAGAAATTTTTCACTTTCTTCCTTCTAAATCCTTGAGCAACTCATTAATGCCAAGGGAGAGACTACTTATTTGTGTGATTATGGGAAATGAACTCTTTATTCTTATATAAGCGTAGTAGGTAATTTGAAATTATATCTTTTGAGATTTGTTTAACCAATATTTCTCCATCTTTTATTTTTATTATCTTTATCCAATATAATATATTATTATACTAATACCTTTTAAAAAAAGATAACAATCTAATATATTAAAACAATTCAATTTATCTTTTTTTTTTACTAAAAGATATATATAAAATAATCTTTATCTAAATAATTATTGGATTATCTTTGAGATGTTACATGAAGTGATGTGCTTTATGCATGTAATTTTTGTGTTGAATGTCTTATGTTTATTTGAGCTTTTGGTTTAAAAATTCCAACCGGATAATATATAGTTTTTTTATGAGTTTTTTTATATACATTAACAAATAAAAAAAATCGATAGGGGCAATTGCCCGCATAGCATATAACATGCATCCGCGACTGCCCACAATATTTTGAAAACAAAAGTATTCTTGCAGATAACAACAAAGCTAAGTTAACTAAATCTAGATACAAATTACTTTTTTTGAGAGTTATCTTTTTAATAGTAATTAAATTATTGATATAAATTATCTTTTAATTGAAATTAAATTAATTACAAAATAATTTACCATTTTTAATAGTAATCAAAATAAGTATGATATAACTATTTTTTAATTGAAATTGAATTAATAAAAGTAAAATTTACCATTTATAATAAAAGTAATAGAATTAATTATGATATAATTTTAAAAAATATAATTTATATTATAATTAATTTATTTACTACTAGAAAAGATCATTTGTATCATAGTCTATTCGATTATGGTTAAAAATGACAATTTATGTCACCATTAATTTAATTTTAATTAAAAAAGTATTTTATATGAAAATTTAATTTTAATTAATACAATGCAGAGAAAAAATTAATTCAAAAAAGTTTTTGTTATGTTGTGGGGATGTCAAACGTCAAGAGTATTTTTTGTCAAAAAAAAATTCTGAAAAGTGAAAGGTTTTAATAGCATTTTGGGGAACGCAAATAGTAAAGCCCAGAGGGAAAAAAACGTTTTTTAAGTTGTTCATGCTCCAATCCAAATAGTTGGGTCCAGTGAAACATTTTTTTTTTTTTATCTTTCCTATGAACACTAACAATCCAAAGTCATGCTTGTGCTGGAGTCAAGTCATCAATTTCTTCTCGTTGCAATGCAACCCAATTTCTTCAATTTACAAAGCAAAAACTAAACAGTTTTCATCTCTCTCTCAATATTGGTGCATCAGAGCAATTAAAATTCCCGCACAAATTTAAGCAAAATTTTACTACCGTTAGGTCCGTTACCAACAATTTTTTTTCAGCATCACAAAAAAAAGAACGGACGCACAACATGGAATAATTTCAATCAAGAAAAATTTTCAAACAATTAATGTACACTTTACAAAAAATACACAGGAGATCAAATCTGTATAGAGAAACAAAAGAGAAAGAGAAGTGAGAGAGAGCAGATAGAATATTAAACAATCAAATAATTTGTTATAAATCTAAAATATACTCATTTCATTCTCTTTTATATGAAAAAAAAAAGATTTCACATGTATTACGAAAATTAGTTCAATTTATTCAATTACGTTATTTATAATTATACAACAAACATTTTTTTAAAAATTATCCTCCTTGAAAACTTGATATTAAGCATAAATTCTGTGTTAAATGAAAGATATTTTTTTAAAAAATATCATTAAATAAGACAAAGGTAGTTAAATTTTATTTATATTTGGAAAAAAATTGAGCTTTTTTGCTTATAAAAGAGAAAAAAGGAGTATATAATTTTAAAAAATAATTTTATATATTGATTGGATATTCATCTAACTAATAAAGGTTGATCCAATTGGTAAACAACATATTTATATCTCAATGAAACATCACTTTGATGTAAAGATTTTGTTGGTGGGTAATTATAAATACGCTTACATGTGCACTTTGAACCTTGAGGTGTGTCCTGATCTTTGTGAGCTTACAAGACTAACTCACCTAAATTTTAGTATAAAAATGATATTCATCTATAAAAAAAATAGTAATGAATGGATTGACATTTATTACATGAATCATAAATGAATTAGGTTTTTTGAATTTTTAATGAATAAAAATATATTAATGGAATGTTTTTTTATTTATATTACAATATGAATAAAACTTTATCATATCCCTTTATTTGGCACCCTTACTTAATAAGAATTGTGTTTATAAATTGTAAATTACCTTCAATAAATGATAACAGTACACAAACTTTACCCCTGTAAATTATTACTGCTCATCAGTTTGATTTTGATACACCTGCTGCGATCTCATAGAAAGTTTTTTACACAATTCATCTCAATGGCTAAAAAGTATTTTATCACCAATAAAAAGTGGTTAAACCTTTTAAAATTCTCATTAATTATTTTATGTCCGTTCTTTCGGACTATTTTTTCTCATTATTATAATTATTAAATAAATTGTTCCACATGTCTATATCTATGCTTCAATTGTTGTTTTTTTAAAAAGTTTTTTCTCAGTTTCTATTTTTATTTTTAATGTGACCGAGAAACAAGAAAATAGACAAACTCCGACCCAAATTTTGAGAATAAAAATGTTACATGAACACCCATTCTGTTATTTAATATCTAGAGAGAGAATAAAGGAAAAAAAAAAGATGGATATGATAGAATGATGTAATAGAAAATAGAAAAAAAATGAGAGATGTTAAAAAGGTGTTTAAAATGATAAAACATTTGTGTATTATTATTCTTTTAAGCATACTTATTAAACTCAACTTGGATCTATTGGATGGATTCATTGTTCTGAAAATCAGGCAACCAACTATTTTGAGTCACTTGTTAGATCGATTTCACATATAATTCAATACGACTCGTCATGATTTGGTGACCTAGTTGACTTAGCGGATTATGCAATTTTTATTTATAGTTGAACATTACTCATATTAGAAATCTTACACTTGTATTATTTATATATTTACATATATTTTTTTACCAAAACATAGCTACATCTTGAAATTGAGATGATAAAGTTGTTACCATTTCAATTTTCCTTTGACTAATTTGTGTATGTATTAAATTATGTTTGTCATTGTATAATAATAATATATATTTTAAATTATAACTTAAGGTTGGTTATATATACCGAATTCTAAAAAAATATGTTGCATGCTCAAAATTTTAAACAAGTTCATAACTATGCTTCTAAATATGTTAAATTTTAGGGTAAATAGTCATTTTCATCCCTTAATGTGTATAACGCTGACAAATTCATTTCCGAAAGATAAAAGTTCAATTTTTTATCTACGAAAGTGAAAAAACTGCAACAAATTCATCCATATGTTAACTTTCGTCCGTTAATTGAAAGAGCCTACGTGACACATTCATGAACGAGTTTGTCAGTGCTCTACGCATTTAGGGATGAATTTGTCAATGCTCCATTCAAAATATAATTTAATCTTCATCTTCTCCCTTTTTTAATCATTGCAAGCATAAAATGTAGTAAACACTTAAAAAATTAGAAAAACAAGTATACATTAGAACAAACATAATAATAAGCATAATATTGATTAATAAACATAATCTGTCTGCTGCTCTGAAATTTCTATTATAATAATATAGGTAGTTACATAATTAAGTTGAGTCTCATTTTTTTGTAAGGATTAATTTAATGGCGCAACATTTTTGTTTGATTCTCATATTTTAGACAAGGTACTGTCACATTAAATTTCAAAGCAAAAACATGAGATAGTACCTTATCCAAAATATGAGACTCAAACAAATTAAAATACATAGCCATTAAGTTAATCCTTACAACAAAATGAGAATCAACTTGCTTTTGTCACTACCTAATGTTTTCATATTAGAAATTTCATAACAATAGACAGATTATGTTTATTGATCAATATTATGCTTATTATTATGTTTATTCTAACTTATGTTTACTTTCATTTTTTAAGTTTTTATTGTAATGTTATACTTGCAACGATTAAAAAAAGGGAGAAAATGAAGATCAAATTATATTTTTGGTAGATCGATGACAAATTCGTTCCCAAATGTGCCACATAGGCTCTTTAATTAATGGTAATGAACAAAAGTTAACAGATGGATGAATTTGTTGCACTTTTTCCATTTTTGAGTACAAAAATTTGAATTTTCATCTTTCGGGAACAAATTTGTCAGCGTTCTACACATTCAAAAACGAAAATAACTATTTAATCTAAATTTTATTAAACTTTAAATCTTAAGTTATAAGTTTACGTGTTATTAAATTATTTATAATTTTTTAATATAGACAAAGTCATAGTCATGTAGAACAACTAATAATTTATTGAATTGATTTGACTCTGTGACCTAATACCTCAATCGAGTCATGATAACTGAATCTTATAAGATTTCCTAATTGTCTATCTTTCCTCCCAATAATGTTAATGATGAGGCATATACGTGCTTGGGCGATACTGTGCCGACAATTGGTAGGTAAAAAATCACAACAAAAGAAAATGTTATGTGTATTAATTTTATAAAAATAATTGCTAGTAACATATTAAAAAATTAATATATATATATATATATATATATCTGAGTTTGATTTTTGCATAATACACTTTTGAAAAGGGGTGAAAAACTTTAAGTGTGACTAACTCCTGATCAATGAATAATCTCATAGCCGATTTAAAGAACTCAAGCTTATGAGGATATCTTGGCACACCATTGTATAACCTAAGACCTTAATTACAATGCTACCAAACTAATATATATATATATATAGGTTAATTTTTATTTAATATTTTTAGGAAGAGATGCATTCATATTAGAAAATGAATTTTGAGTCTAACTCAATTTTATAAACTCTACTTTGTAAAATTGACTTAGGTTCAAAATCCACGTTCTTACATAATATTAAAGTCTATTTTAGATTTATTGATAGACTTTTTGTGTTTGTCACGCTACAACATGAGCACAAGGGACAGTAGTGGAAAAGCCACATAAATGGTAGTCACTCCCAGTGGAAAAGTTACAAGGGACCGGACCAACTAGCTTGGACACTCTTAAAAATGAGGCATTTCAAAATCGGTGAGAATCGATAAAGAACCGATCAAACCGGCCCAAAATCGAAGTTGAACCGACATAGAGAACCAATATCAAATCGATCTTCTTAATTTTATATATTAATTGGATATTCATCTAACCAATAAAGGTTGATCCAATTGGTAAACTAACATATTTATATCTCAATGAAGCATCACTTTGATGTAAAGATTTTGTTGGTGGGTAATTATAAGTACGCTTACATGTGCTCTTTGAACCTTGAGGTGTGTCCTGATCTTTGTGAGCTTACAAGACTAACTCACCTAAATTTTAGTATAAAATGATATTCATCTATAAAAAAATAATAATGAATGGATTGATATTTATTACATGAATCATGAATGAATTAGGTTTTTTGAATTTTTAATGAATAAAAATATATTAATGGAATGTTTTTTTATTTATATTACAATATGAATAAAACTTTATCATATCCCTTTATTTGGCACCCTTACTTAATAAGAATTGTGTTTATAAATTGTAAATTACCTTCAATAAATGATAACAGTACACAAACTTTACCCCTGTAAATTATTACTGCTCATCAGTTTGATTTTGATACACCTGCTGCGATCTCATAGAAAGTTTTTTACACAATTCATCTCAATGGCTAAAAAGTATTTTATCACCAATAAAAAGTGGTTAAACCTTTTAAAATTCTCATTAATTATTTTATGTCCGTTCTTTCGGACTATTTTTTCTCATTATTATAATTACTAAAAAAATTGTTCCACCTGTCTATATCTATGCTTCAATTGTTTTTTTTTCAAAAAGTTTTTTCTCAGTTTCTATTTTTATTTTTAATGTGACCGAGAAACAAGAAAATAGACAAACTCTGACACAGATTTTGAGAATAAAAATGTTACATGAACACCCATTCTGTTATTTAATATCTAGAGAGAGAAAAAAGGAAAAAAAAAAAAAAGAAGATGGATATGATAGAATGATGTAATAGAAAAATAGAAAAAAAATGAGAGATGTTAAAAAGGTGTTTAAAATGATAAGACATTTGTGTATTATTATTCTTTTATGCATACTTATTAAACTCAACTTGGATCTATCGGATGGATTCATTGGTCTGAAAATCGGGCACCCAACTATTTTGAGTCATTTGTTAGATCAATTTCACATATAATTCAATACGACTCGTCATGATTTGGTGACCTAGTTGACTTAGCGGATTATGCAATTTTTATTTATAGTTGAACATTACTCATATTAGAAAAAAATTATACCTTACACTTGTATTATTTATAGATTTACATATATTTTTTTGCCAAAACATAACCACATCTTGAAATTGAGATGATAAAGTTGTTACCATTTCAATTTTCCTTTGACTAATTTGTGTATGTATTAAATTATGTTTGTCATTGTATAATAATAATATATATTTTAAAGCCACATAAATGGTAGTCACTCCTAGGTAGAGGGGTGTGTTAAAAGTCACACCTGACGAGTAGTCGTGGACAAAAGGGAAACAAGTTGAAGTCGGGCATTGACTACAAATAATGTCGAAATAGATTATATAAGTGAAAAACAATCTTCATCTTATAAATCAGTTTTATAAGGTTGAGTTAGAGTTAGACCTAATATTTTGAAAACCAGACCGGATCAACTAGTTTGGACACTCTTAAAAATGAGGCATTTCAAAATCGGTGAGAATCGATAAAGAACCGATCAAACCGGCCCAAAATCGAAGTTAAACCGACATAGAGAACCAATATCAAATCAATCTTCTTAATTTTTTTGTTTTTATTTAATTTAAATTATTTTTTAAGATAAATAAAAATACATATTTAAATATTTTACATATAAATCAATTATTTTATCTATTATTATTATTATTATTTTTTATCAATAAAACATATAATATAATATTTCTACTAATTTATGATGTTTTAGATCCTAATATTTTATAAGTTTGGATTTTTTATTATTTAAAATATTATATAATATAAAAAAATATAAAAACGGTTCAACTACTATTGGATCATTGAATCATCAACCAGTCACCGATTTTATTTTAAAAACCTTGGTTAGATCCATAGCCCACTTGCTAACAATTCTTTATTAGTTTCTTTACCATCATGGGCTTGTAATCGATTAGATGGTAAGTAACATAATGTTCATGAGAAGCAACGCAAATGATTGCCACAACAATGATCCACAAACACTCGTGAATCGTCTGCATGATTTCTGGGTTTCTTTTATCTTTTTATTCTTTTCTTATCTTTTACTTGAGAATTTTTTAATTTCCACTTTTATATTTTTCAAATAATTATATCTCCTCTTGGCCTTAAAATTCATGGTTATGACCCCACAAATGCTTGGCATGTCTGCCACTGTCCATCCATAACTCGTACTTCTTCACTCCTCACCCCTCATTCACAGCAAAATTATTAATATCAGCTTCAAATGTCTTCTCACGAGAAACCTATCTCCCCAAGTTGAATAATATTTATTTCTAAATTATCAATGTTTTTTTTCTTTTGTGTCAAAAAATTTCAATGGTTTAAAACAGGACAAAATGGGGGGATTGACATGTTCAGTCCGCATGGTAATTGTCTTTACAATTTGGTCATGCAAACTGTGTTCGACCTCGATACAAAAAAGAGGGCAAAACGGTGGGGTTGTGAGTGGACTTGCATTGAGGGCAAACTGCTTTATTAGTATTATTTTCTTTTGCAACCCATGTGCATCTATCAAGTCAAGACCAAGCCTTCTCAACTTTCTTTTTTCCCTCTTTCTCTGTGTGCTTTTTCACCCTTTAAAGAATGAATTGAAATAAGGAAATTAAAAACGGTGTTTTAAAGTTTCTCATCGCAAATGCTCTACTTTATAGTTTTTTAATCAAATTCGCTAGTCCTCAACTTTAATTTTCGTATAAAACAAGTTAAAAAAAAATTGACAGGGCAAAAGTTTCCCAACTTTAATTTACTTCACTTACTAGCTTTCCCTCTTGCATTGACTTTGTTTTAAAAGTAGTTTAAGCACCAAAGGAGTCACATATGACAAATGCACAAGATTTCAATTAATGTGCATATTTTTTTTTTTTTTTTTGTTTGGTGTTTTGTAAAGATGAAAATATTCAAGCAGGGTTCCCTCACCGTTGTCCAATACAAATATACAATGCAATGCACAGCAGATTATAATTACTTGAGTTCTCTGCAACATTAAATGAAGTCAAAGGAGAGTAATGAGATCAAGCAATCATAAAATGACAATGGTGTGGGCTACCACAGGGATAATCAATCAGCCCAACTACAATATGTAATTGTACTTGTCATCCTGTATCCACTGCTTTTATTGCAGGTACCTAAAGTCCTCATGTTTTGTTGACAACATAAATAGGAACGTTATTTCTATTACTACTCACATAATTTGGACGACTTACAGTACAATTTGTTTTTTTATTGTTTCAATTATTACTCAGATAATAGTTACATGGTAGGTGAGTCAAATTATGCTCTACTAATATTGTTTGATACCAATTTAAACATTAAATTAATTTGTTACTTACCTTCTTTTTCTTTTTTCAAATCTCTTCTTCTTACCATCAAGTGTGTTGATGCATTGATGTGAAATAATTTTAGCTTAATTAAAAATTTCTATTTGAGTCTTATGTATATAATTACTTCAAATATTTAGAAGAAGAATTTTGTCATCCATATTAATTTGTCATATTCAAACAAAATTGTTTCCTGTAAATAACATTTATGACTTGAAAGAAAAAATATATCTTGTTGTATTGAAAAGTGAGTTTTTGAAGGAGTTTATATTTTGATAAATTCTCAGGCAAATTTTTTAAAATAATACAATTAAATTATTTAATTTGAAAAAGGGGGCAAATGGAAGAAAAATTGGCAATTTGGGGTAGCCTAACACGCCCAGGCTAGGCGTGTTTAAACACGCCCAAGCCAGGCGTGTTTAAACACGCCCTAGCCAGGCGTGTTTAGGCCCCTTGTTGTCCATAAATTGGCCCAAAAAATCCCAGGGTGCATAGGCGTACCATTTGACGTTGTGTAAAAATTGCTCTGCTTCAGGATGTACAACTTGGAATTGGATATTTTGTGGTGATTAGGGTTTACGTTGTGATTAGGGTTTATGGCGTTGGGAACAGACCTAGGGTTTAGGGTTTATGACGTTGTGTAAAAATTGCTCTGCTTCAGGATGTACAACTTGGAATTGGATATTTTGTGGTGATTAGGGTTTACGTTGTGATTAGGGTTTATGGCGTTGGGAACAGACCTAGGGTTTAGGGTTTAGTTTTGATGTTGTGATTAGGATTTAGTTCTTGGGTTACATACCTAGGGTGTATGGATCCCGATTTGGGTTTAGGATTGATGTTGTTATGAGGGTTTTGGGCTTGGGTCACATACTTTGGGTTTATGGAATCCGGTTTAGGGTTTACGTTCGATGTTGTGATTAGGGTTTAGGTCGTCGTTTACATACTTAGGGTGTATGGATTCCAGTCTAGGGTTTGGGTTATAAATCCAGGGTTTATAGATTCTGGTTTAGGGTTAGGTCTGATGTTGTGATTCGGGTTTAGTTCTTCGATTACAGACTTAGGGGTTATGGATCCCGGTTTAGGGTTTAGGCCAGTGAACAACCTAATGAGTGTTACATACACTTCACTAATATTGAGTAATTAGTTTTCCAATTCAAGTTTTGCCTTGGCAAGCACTTCCTTAGCTGCAATTTTCTTTGATTTTATCTCTTCACTTTGCTTCTGTTTTCTCAGCTCTTTCCTTGAGGGTGGGGTTTTGGGTTTACGATTTAGGGTGTAGGGTTTATTGTTTAGGATTTAGGGTAGCCCAGTAAACCCTAAAGAATAAACCCTAAATCCTAAACAATAAGCCCTACACCCTAAATCATCAATCCTAAACCCTAAACCCTAAACACTAAGCCCTAAGCCCTAAACCCTAAACCATACACCATACACCCTAAATAGTCAACCGTAAACCCTAAGCCCTAAACCCTAAACCATAAACCCTAAACCCTACACCATGCATCCTAAATAGGTGCTAGTGTGGTGTGGTGTGACGAGTGATTGAGAAAAGAGAGAAAGGTTTGGTTTTGGGGAATTTGGAAGGATAGTAATAAGACCAATGTCCTTGCTGATCACGATTGTAACAAGTGCTTTGCTGCAGTAGTTTCGCTAGTTCTAGAGAGCAGTTTGCGGGGATTAAAGGATTACTCCCTAAACCCTAAACCCTAACTCCAAAACCCTAAAACCCAAAACCCAAAACCCAAAACCCCAAAACCCTAAACACCAAAACCCCAAAACCCTAAACCCTAAACCCCAAAACCCCAAAACCCTACACCCTACACCCTAAACCCTAAACCCTAAACCCTAAATCCTACAGAATAAGCCCTACACCCTAAATCGTCAACACTAAGCCCTAAGCCCTAAGTCCTAAATCTGAAACCCTAAATCGTAATTTCTCGTAGCAATGTCCGATGAAGACGTATTCTATGTCAAAATGCTCAAAATTGAGAGGAGTAATTACATAAGCAAAGAATATCTTGCAATGTAAACCCTAAACCCGAATTACGTACACCCTAATCACTACCCCAGGGCTTAAACCCTAATCACAACATAACCCCTGGACCCTAAACCGGCACCCATATAAACCCTAAGTTTGTACACACAATCCATAAACCCTAATCACATTGTCAACCTTAAACATACATCGCATTACCCCAAATGCCTAAATATTGCTTCATTTGCACCCTTTTCCTAATTAAAAAATTAAATAGTATTTTTTTTAATCTTTTGCCCCTAAACCCTAAACCCTAGATCCTAAACCCTAAATTCGATACCCAAAAATCCAAAATCTGAAACCCTAAACCCTAAACCCGAAACCCTAAATCTGAAACCCTAAACCATAAACCCTAGATTCTAAACCCTAAATTCAATACCCAAAATCCAAAATCTGAAACCCTAATCACAACGTAAACCCTTAACCTAATCTGAAATCCATCAACCTAAATCTGAAACCCTAAACCCTAAACCCTAGATCCTAAACCCTAAATTCGATACCCAAAATCCAAAATCTGAAACCCTAAAACATAAACCCTTCAGGAACTTGTCCAGGCCTTTTCCTCTCAATTTCGAGCGCGTGGCTACCGGTTTCGTGTCAATCGGACGTCACAGTCAAAAGTTACGAGCTTCCGTAATTTACGAAAACGCTGCGAAAACCCTAGGACCCACCATTGCCTGCCACGTGGCGCCACCAGGTGAAACACGCCCATCTGGGGCATGTTTAAACACGCCCAGATGGGCGTGTTTCACTGCCCCATTTTGCCAATATTTCTTCCATTTACCCCATTTTTCCAATTAAATAATTTAATTATATTATTTTTAAAAATTTGCCTAAATTCTCATTAACGATTTTTAGAAATGCGTACTCCTGAGTTATAATAATGTACAAATTTAAAGAGTGAGAAACCCTTACATGAAATTCACAAAAAGGAAGGAATCCAAGGATAAAAAATTATAATTAAAGGAATTAAAGTTAAAAGAAGATAGTACCAAAATAATATCAATAATCAATATTAGTTATCATATTTTTAATTTAAGCCCAATGTCTTAGTGTCTTACGGCTAGTACAAGACTACGGGACGACTTCTACATCTTTTAAGGATGAAAGTATATATTAACTAAAGTTGTCATAACCGAAAAAAAAAAAAAAACTAAAGTTGTCATAGAGTAAGGGAAATGATTTTTAGTATGAATTTTATTTATTTGCATGAATCTAATGAAAAAATGAAGTGGTGTTAGCTATTTATATACTTTCTTGTATATTCTTAACTATCTGGTGTATCCTTTCTTCATCCAAAAGCAAATCTTGTGTATTTTCTTGTCCGGTTTTGGTTGCAAATTCATTGTGTTGTTTTCATACCATAGTGTTTGTATTAAATAATGCATAAAAAATAATAATCAAGGGGAATATTTTTAGTACGGATTCTATCAACATGAACAGTACAAAACGATACGGTGTTAACGTTGATTTATTTTCTCTTGTACTCCTAGTTATTATGTTATGTGTATGAGTGTATCGGTGTATAGACAGTATGGTGTATCCTTCTCTTAATCGGTTATTGATTTCAAATTCATTCATGTTACTTTCATATCAATTGCTTGTACGAAATAGCACGACTCTATCAATAAAGTAGCAATGAATAATCTTTAAGGACATAATCAATATTTTTTTCTCATTTACCATTGAACAATATAAACTTTACATGATAAAACTAAAATTAAAATTATGCTTAGTATAGTTCATTAATTTAATGTAACTTTGTGTTAAGAAAAATATGTTATAAACATCTAAGTGAAAAATCCATGGAAGGAATATCTTAGTCAGCTACACGGATCAAAGAGGACACCCAAATGCCAACTCACTGTTCGGATCTTTATACACATAAACATAGTAAGTGAGGTTTTTCAATCTATTGAATCTAAAAAAGAAACACAAGTACAAAAGAAAAACAATAGGAGTAGCAGATAACATCAAAATTAAAATAGGGGAGAATATAGTGGGTGATATGATATTTTATATACAAAACACAATAGGTCCAAGTAAACAGAAAACCTTTGTACCAAAAGTGGAAGTCCCTCCACTGCTTCCCCTTCTTTTGATAGATTTTGGGGTAAAGTTGTTTGTCATGTTGGTACCGAATTAGCTTTGCTGTCTTTCAAGTCTCAACTTTCAATTGTTTTTTTACCTTGAAATTTCATTCTTTTGTTCGTTTTTCAACACAAACAATTTGAATTTCAAAGCCGTGTCGAGGAGCTTTATTTAATTTTTAGTGTGTGAACCATGTTGGATTTTTGCCCCTAGTACTAAAACTTCGAATGATTTGTCATATACTACATGATGCATTATTATTCAGTGTCAAGATCTTGGGTTGAATTTCATGTTCCAAATTTCAGTTCCTCAATCATAGAGTAATAATAATGCATCCAAGTTTTGGTTTTTTCTCCTTAGGACCCTTCGAAAACCATTACATTCTCTATGAATTAATTTTGGTGTCCGCTAGCAGCCACCCCCCATGGAATATGGATTCTGATTCTTTAGATGTTCCATACCCCATTGATTTTGATTCTAGTGTTACCCAAGCATTTGATCGTTGGACCAACTAAAAAATAGATGATATAAAAACATAACAAAAAAGAATCTTACATTTATTTATTTATGATAACCAACAAACACTTTAATGTCATGGGTTTGAATCATGGTTAAAAAAAAAAACAAATTAACGATTAATATTTATAGATAAAAAAAGAAACACTTTAATGTAATATACTACTAGTAGCACCTATAATTCCCTTTAATTTAAACATAACTTTCTCTTTCACGCTTTCCGTAATTTTACAGTATCTAATCTATGTTTCTCGTTTTTAAAAGTGGTTTGGTTGGATTTAAAGCACAACAATTACCACATAACCTTGTTTTAAAAAAGGGGGAATTTCTCTGGACTCCAATAATATTAATGATCAAAGCTAGATATAATTTACGAACCCGGTCATTTGTACACCCCATTCCTTTTTCCATCACTTGTGGCCCAACTGTTCCACTCCATTGAATGCCATCACATCCCATCATGATGGTCGTAGCAAGCAAAATCAAACTGTCTGCATGCAATGTCGTTTTAATTTGGTTTCATTTCGGGATCAAAAGGGATGTTTAAGCAAGCACCCTTGTCTTTATCTATTCTCTTTTTAGATGAAATGTAATATCTATGGGTCGGCATGGCAACTAAAGATTAATTCTTAGTAGAGATTTATTTAAGAAATTGATATCTTTTAATATATTTTTTTCTTTCGTATACCTAGATCTAATAATTATTTTTTTGATCACATACTTAAAAACAAGATTATATGTCAAAACCATGTTAATTGTATTTATTTATTCTAATATTATTATAGATCCTCATTCCACAATCAACCAAACCAAAGAGGCAGTGGAATTTTGTCCTGGTTTTTCCCTTTAGGAAATGGCAGGGGGCAAGTTGGACCCAATTTTTTTAAATTTCACATGCGTCTATCTCTCTTTAGTTATGACACACCAACCAGAGATATCACACTGCCAGCGTAACTCTAATTCTAACCAAGTAACCATGTCAAACTTCTCCTAACCTAAGTGTGGTAGCTAGCTTGGCCATCCAAGGAAAAGGGTTTGCACACTTACTCAAGATGAAGATGAATCTGCCACAACAGTTTCAACAATAAAAAATACAGTTTCACTTAACTCGTAACGAACCATTCTTTTCTAACGTGTTTGTCACGTGCATACCTTACTTGGGACCCTTTCTAAAATGCTAAGGTAAAATGTCCATGCCAGAATTCCCGTTTAGGACTATCCATCCCTGACCCTATGCATGGCAGCAATGCAACCATACTTCAAAGCATGGTCCACACACTCCACAACTTGTTGTGAGGGGTTGACTCTAAGTTGTAATCCATTTTAAAGTTGTTCTCACTTTCCAAAAAGAAGCAATGATTGCATTTTCTTAATTTTACTCAGAGTAGCTCGCACAATTACTTGGTAAAACTTAAAAATTAGTAATACACTAGTACCGAAATAATTGAATATCGAATATGAAATATTATTATTTTTTATCTTGAAAGCAAGGCATCCCCACTAATAAAAGCCATGAGAACCAGTTAAGAGACAATTTTTTTTTTTCAGACAAATATTGCTCTATTCGTATAATCAAGAATCAAACTTCTGTCATAAACACTACCCATGCTATTAACCACTTCTATCATACTTTATGGGTATGTGAAATGTCTATTGTTAGTTCATATGAAATGCCCACCAAAGAGTGAAATCATATGAATTTACTTGTCTTTGAAGAATGATAATCGCTTAAAATCTTGTATCCAAAAAACAATCGCTTAAACTTGTGTATCCGTAGTTTGAAGTATGTAAACTATATAATGAATTTCTTACCGTGGGTATATTATACTATATTGTTATCACAATATCACAGGAGAGGAGACTCATTCTCATTTTTGTATCACAATTACCACCATATGATCATAATGTTGATATGCACATAAAAAATAAAGGTAATCCCTCTCCAAATGCAAATCTAATTGTGAATTCTTTTATTCTTAAATTAAATATAAAAGAAGGGTTGGTAGTAAGTAACTCTCTACCCTAGATCTAATTGTTTTTTTTTTTTTTCATTTATATGTCATGTAACGAGATTACATCCATAAAGTTTATTGTTGCGGCTCTAAATTTTCAAAGTTCTTTTCGTTGCTTCTGTCCTCTCGTTTCATAAATAGTGTTATAAGCGACGTACACATTTCTCTCTTTTAATACCAAACCCGATGGTGTCATTGCATGCCCCTTTCACTCTCATTGTCAATGGTACCCCATAAAAAAAAAAAAAAAATTCCCACGATGTTTACACTGTTCCCCGGTGAAGGATCATAACAGCAACAGCGCTGTACGTACACCATTAAACAAGTGCTACATGATGAAGACAAAGACTTTATATAAGAAAAATACTCCCACCACCAATCCTACTGTACAAATTACAAAATCATTAAAGAGAGAGAATAAACATTCAAACATTTAACACCTTAAAAGAAAACCCCACCCCAAATGAAGAAAAAAAAAAACTGAAGAAAGCAAGTAGATACGATAAGCTATCACAACCCAAAGAAAATAAATATGAAACACAACCCTGTCCCCAACTGAGCACTTCAAAATTCAAATGCTAAGTAGATCGGCTGGTGGTGACTGAGGAGGATGTTGATCTTTAGGTTCCTTTGATGCCGTGGTTGGAGACTCTAAACTGTTTGATGATGACAAAGAGGATTCTGTAATTGTTAAGTCTCCTGGTTTTGAGCTTGGTGGTTTTGGAAGCTCGGTCAGAATTTGAACAACTTCGCGCATAGTTGGCCGCTCCACTGCCTGTTCCTCAACACATAGCATGGCAACATAGAAAACATGCATCACCTCATGAAGTGGAACCGAGGGAAGTCTAGGATCAAGAACTTTTAGAACTCCTTCCTTGTTTGAGTCTGTCATTTTTTTCACCCATTGCACAATGTCCACGCCATCACCAAACTCGCCAACCGGTTTCCTGCCTGTGACAAGCTCCAAAAGAACCACTCCAAAGCTGTACACGTCGCTTTTCTCATCGACTTTCAAAGTGTAGGCATACTCTGCAGTCAAAATTCCAACTTAAATCAACAACTACGGACAGAAATAATACAGCCACATTAATTGAAGACAATTAAGATAAAGTCAATATGTGATAAAAGCAAAGGAAAATGGCATCCATTTACTTTGACGTACATGTTTCCAATTAATCAGTTTCCAACTGTGAACATCTCTAACCTATAACTACAGGACTTGGCTAATTATAGGTCGGGGGCAACGATTAAGACTCAAAGGACACAGTTAGCTACCATTGGAGGACAAGTCAAGAAGAGGTTATTCGCGTTTGATAAGGGAAGGTAGGCAACATAGCATGTTAGCATTTATTAATGAATTAGGCACACCAAACAGCAACATCTACAGTTCACTTCTACGCCTAAATCAATGATGTTGAGTGAAACGAGACAAACACCGACAGTTAAGGATTCTAGATAGAAATACAGAAGAAATAAAGACTACTATTATTCACACTAGTTCAACATATAATCATCAATTGTGTTGAATTTCAATATATTACCTGGAGCTATGTATCCATAAGAACCAGCAATAGCAGACATGCATTCAGATGCTCCAGAATCTTGCAGGAATTTAGCGAGCCCAAAATCAGCAACATGTGCTTCAAAATTGGAATCAAGAAGGATGTTGTTGGATTTAACATCTCTATGGACAATGAGTGGTGAACAGTCATGGTGTAGATAGCAAAGGCCCTTTGAAGCCTCCACAGCAATCTTATACCTTGTGTACCAATGCAAGTGGCCCCCTTTCTTGCCATGAAGAACCTCACCTAAACTTCCATTAGGCATGTACTCATACACCAAGAGATTTGTCTCATGGTTTGAACAGAAACCCAACAGCCTAACAATGTGTCTGTGTCGAATCCTCCCCAATGTCTGAATCTCAGCATTGAAACCATGATCATGGGAAGATCCTCTGCTCATAGCTGGTAACCTTTTCACAGCAACATTATCCCCGTTCGGCATTGCCCCTTTGTACACAATGCCAGCACCCCCTTTCCCTATTATGTTGTCCTCCTTCAAGCAATCCAAAACATCATCAACAGTGAAGTCCAAGCGCTGGAACGCGGTTAATTTCCATGCTCGAGCTTCACTGGCCTTCTTCAAAGCCCGGGCTTTGATTATTGCCGCAACAGCAAATAAAATGGAACACACAAGCAACCCAATAACTAACAAAAGCTTCAATGAAGAAGAGAATGGACCTTTAACATGGGGTTGGCGAGGGCCATTGGCAACCCCATCTTTACAAGGACCCAAATATGGGCCACAGAGTTCAGGGTTCCCTAAGAAAGAGGTGTAGTTAAAGTAGCCGAATTGGCCAGTGCCAGGAACCAACCCAGAGAAATTGTTGTATGAAAAATCAACAGAAGTCAAACTCTGCATAGAGGCAATGGAACCTGGGATAGACCCATCTAGATGGTTTCTTGAAAGGTTGAGATAATTCAATATCCGCATGGAAGTAATCTGGTTTGGAATCTCACCAGAGAGCTCATTGCCACTGAGATCAATGAAGGTCAAAAGCTTGCACCTACTTATCTCAGGAGCAATGGGACCCGAGAACTTGTTATGACTAAAATCAATCTTCGAAAGCTGTTGCAGCCTCCCAATCTGAGGAGGAATTCGACCTGAAAACTCGTTACCATCAAGAAGAAGCTTCTGCATGCTAGTGAAGTTCCCAATGGTGGATGGCAACGGCCCAGAGAGTTTGTTATTAGAGAGACTAATCTGACCAAGATCAGTGGCAATGGAACCATCCTCCGGAAACTGTCCCGTGAGAAGATTATCCTGAAGCTCGACCTGCGTAAGCTTTGGAAGCCCAAATAGACCCTTCGGAATAGAACCGTTCAGAAAGTTCTCTCCCATCCGAATCCTATTCAGAGACTCGCACTTCCCAAGAGAATCAGGAATGGGACCGAACAAATAGTTCCCGAGAGTTATCAGAGTCTGAAGACGATTCCCATAACACATATCTGGAGGTAGCGTCCCCGTTATTTTGTTCGAAGAAAGATCAACGAGAGTGAGTCTTCCATTTTTCCCCAAACTCTGAGGAATGCTTCCGGTGAAGTTGTTCTCCCAAAGCTGCAACACCTCCAACGCCGGTAACTCTCCAACAAACTCGGGAATCGCGCCGTGGAGCTTGTTGCGGAACAGGTTCAACAGAGTGAGATTCTTCAGCTCCGCAAAACTCGCCGGAACCTCTCCGGAGAGCATGTTGTTGGAAAGGTCCATTGACTTGAGGCTTTTCAAGTTCCCCAGCTCGGAAGTGAGAGAACCGGAGAGCGCATTCACCTGAAGAAACAGCGTGTCAAGATTCTGAAGCTTTCCTAGCTCCGCCGGAATCTCGCCGGAGAGGCCGCAGTAGGCGGCGTCGAGGCGTACGAGGTTGGAGAGGTTTCCAATCTCGGGAGGGATACCGCCGGAGTAGGTGTTATAGTAACCAATGTAGAGCTCGCGGAGGGCGGAGAGGTTTCCGAGCTCCGGGGCGATGTCGCCGGCGAGCTCGTTGCCGGAGAGGGCGAGGTAGCGGAGGTGCTGCCAGGTGCCGTACTCGGGAGGGATCTGGCCGGAGAAGAAGTTGCCGCCGAGGTGGAGGTGGCGGAGGAGCGGCATGGAGGCGACGGCGAGAGGTAAAGAACCAGTCATATTGTTGTTGTAGAGGTCGAGAACCTCCAAGTTGGCGAGGCGCGCAAGCTGAGAAGGAAAAGTATCATTGAAAACATTGTTGGAGAGGTTGAGGAAGCGGAGGGCGGAGAGGGCGGAGAAGGAAACCGGGATGGGGCCGGAGAACTTGTTGTCGGGGAGGGAGAGGTGGGAGAGGAACGGGAGGTGGGAGAGGTGGTCATAGAGAGTGCCGGAGAGAGATAACGAAGTTAGGTTGAGGCTGGTGACGTGGCGGCGAGAGTCGCACGTGACGCCGAACCAGGAGCAGAAGGGAGTGGAGGAGTTCCAGGAGGAGAGAGCATGGGTGGGGTCGTCGGTTATGGAAGATGCTTTGAAAGAGAGGAGCGCGCGGTATTCTGAGATGCGCGCTGCGTGGAGGGAGTGGAGGAAGAGCAGAAGCAAGAGAAGGAGTCGCATTTTTATATTTTTTTTGTCTGGAAATGGAAATAGAAATGAAGATGAGAAGTGAAGAGGGTGAGTGAGTGTATATTTGAGTGTTTGTGAGTAGAGTCACTGCTTCTGAGCACTGACCCTTTAGCAGAGTGACTGAGGAAACGTCCTGGGCGTGGCCAGGCCTTGTGGTCTTTATCGTTTAAAGTTTAAACATATAGGGAATTTTGCACTTTTATATGGGTCCGTTTATTTACTTGATAAGAGAACAGAAAATAAGTGAAATGAAATATATATATATATATATATACATATATTATAATAACAGATAATAATTCCAGAAAAAAAAAAAAAAAAACTCTGCCTAAGATACCTATACTCCTATGCCCTCCTATGGTATGCCTAGTGCATGTTTTGAGGTTTCTGTTGCATAATCCATTTAAGAATTGTGTCTTTTTACTTGAGCATTTATACATTTGTTGCTTCGTATCTGTTTAACTCTTTTCTCTAATTACGGTTAGAGTCATCTTATTTTCTAAAATTTCTGCAATCTTATTATTCCGTTCGCCTGTGTGAAATATGTGAAGAAAAAAGTAATGTATAATTAGCATTTTATGAAGTGTCACACCGTTTAAGCTTTCTTTCAACAACACCCAAACTTTCGTTTAATGTATTTCTTCATTGTTTTCTTTTTGCATGCACAACCAATGTAGTTTGGTAGTGATGAATGCACAAGATGATATGTAGTTTTATATTAAAAAAAAAGTAATTGCAAGTAAAAAAAAGGAGCAAACGATACACACGCTTAAGTGGATGAGTTGTTATGAATTATTTATTATTCATACAATCTATGTTATTCATATTTTTCCTCCGATTTGATCATTTTTTGGTTTGTTTAGTTTATCTTTGATGGTTGAAGTGAAATCGAAACTTGAAATGCATGATATTGCATTGTTATTATATACTTATTTCTATAACACACATGTTAGATGTTAAATGTAAACATATTCAATATCAATTAAAAGTTGATAAAGAAATCCACACATTTCAATATCAGTTATTTATTAATTGATCTAGGATATGTGTTATCTTATATGAGTAAAGTCACATTCTATATCGGATTTCGTCACAACCAATGTTGAGAGTGTAGATTTCTACATCAATTTTGTTATTAATTTATATAAAATATGATGTTTTACATTGATTATAGTACTATAAAATTTGAGTGTGTGTTTTTTTAACTTGACATTATGCTTTGCATCTGACCCATATTTTATACATTCAATTATGTATATTTTTTTTTATACAGTGCAATGACCCATATACACACACACACACAAATTATAGATTAAGAGTTATAATCAATAAAATTATAAAACAAAAGTTCATAAAAGAGAGACAATGATTTTTAACATACAAAATCCCTCAAAGCAAGGGTAAACACCACATATCTTCTAGAATAAAGAAAAAATTTCACTATTATCATTAAGTAATACAAGAGAGTCTGCATATGCACAAGCAATTATCAAAATGGAGTTAATTGCACAAAGTTTATAAAATGACAAACACTAATTAAGAATTCACATCACAACACAATCACATTTCCATATAAATTCCAACAATAAAAATAGACACTTACTCCATGCATTTTAATCATAAAATTTTCATAAATTTGAACAATAACAATAGACACTTTTAATTTTATAAACAAAAATCGAGAAGAGCATACAAAAAATTACACCACAAGAACTAGTTACATCCTCATCGTCGTGTCCATGTCAGCACGCAGGAGTCTGATCATAGAACATCGTGGATAAGCCATCACATTTCCCACATGTCGAGTAGAGTGAGGGGATTACTTAGACCATGAGTTTCAACACAAAACATCATATGATAAGCCCTTGCACTCCCCGCATGTTGAGTAGACATAGGGTGAATGAGGGGGGTCGACACATAGGGGTCCCACAAACTCACTGTACGAAACCTGTAATGTAATTCACTTTGAGGATATGATAATGCCCCAGGGTAATTAAGTACATAGTCACCAAACTACCATCAAAATGAAGTTAGTCTGCCTCTTCTTCTAATGTCCATCCAACTTCACCACTCCCATTGATGCTAGCGAGGAACTCAATGCTAAACATTTTTTTGTCAACAACTCAATGTTAAAGATCTTCGAGAGTCTTGATGCATCTACCAGCTCTCTCGAGAATACAATAACATAGTGTTTCAATATCATACAACATAAAAAAATGAATTGAAACATACAAAACCCACTACTAGAAACAAAAATAGAAACATAAAGAAAAGAGGAGAATGAAAGAGGTAGAGGGATGAGAAGACATTTATCTTGTCAAGTTGTGGTGGCAACGAGATCATCAATGGCGAGACAACGACAGTTCAAAGGTGGTGGCGACAAGGTTGCAATGCAATCACAATGGAGGTTCAAAGGTGTGGCAACAAGATCACGACCGAGAGATCTAAGGTTGTTAGGGTTTGTGTTGGTGGTATGGCGACAAGCTTGTCGTTTGGCATCACAATGACAGAGAATAAAGTGTTTCCAAGGACTTCACGAGTATGTAAGAGGACATCAAAAACAATTCATTATCAATTTTAATTTGAATCGTTGAAAATTTTCTTCAACATCATTATAATTAAAATTAATGTTGAAATAAGTTTACAACATCAATTGTTAAGAACAATGTTGTAAAGTTATATTGAATTTTTTTAAATGTTATTGTGCCTTTTTCAACATAGTTTTTCAAAAATTGGATTTGACAATGTAAAATGTATGCCGTGTAGTAATGGAGGTTTGTTAACTTACATTAAGAAGGAATATATTAGCAAGTTATAATTACATATTTCTTAAAATACATTTTAGGTGTAACTTGTTAAATTACTCTTTCTAAAAAAATAAGTGGATGCAAATTAATAAACTTGTCTATATAATAATTAAAATATCACTGACATTGTATTGGTTAATTCTAATATTGATTACTGGTTTTGTCTTTATTTTTATTAAGACTACCACATGTTCATTATTTCTGTTAACCTTTATGTGATATGTAACTAGATTTTTTAATTTACAAAATAAAAATTTAATAAAATTCTATTATTTGTGACGTAGAAATTATGATAATGTTTGTACGTAACATGTAATAATTTCTCATGCCAAGATGTTTTGTTTTTTTTTTTGGTGATCACCAAGATGTTTTGCTTAGTCTATCTAACACCATTTACGCTGATCAAGGCAGTCAAGATCGTAATTTTAGGTAGGATCGGGGGAGGGGTTGAAAGATCGTAAATCGGGGATCGTAGGATCGGATCGAGATCCTACTATGAAACTATAGAAGGAAAAAAGTGCGTACGGAAAGACTGTAAATAGCAATTTCCTATATTAAAACTTAAAAACCCATTTTAAAAATACAATATCAAACTGCAG
>PYAF01006145.1:1308604-1341945 GCA_007407185.1 Glycine tomentella
AATGGGATTTCGTCGGGCTTTATAGGGCAAAGGGGGCCAAACACGCCTGGCTAGGGCGTGTTTAAACACGCCTGGCTTGGGCGTGTTTAAACACGCCTAGCCTGGGCGTGTTTGGTTGCCCCAAAACCCTAAATATTTGAAAAATCGCCCCCTTTTGCTAATTAAAAATTAAAATTGTATTTTTTTGAAAAATTTGCCCTATTTGTTTTGCAGCTGCCGAGATGGAAGATCCATCTGCTGACCTTGTGCATCGCCCACCAAAGAAGGCTGCTGGTGGTCGACGTCTCCGCTATCTTCAAAAATTGCCGGCGGCGAGTTCTGCCAAGAGATGTCGGGCTGACGTCATGGCCAATGGTTCTTAAGAAATAATCCCCGTTGAACAAGGGATGGGCGAAGTTGCATCTGTGGCCGAGCACGTAGGCCGAGATGACCATCATGACCCTACCTTGGGTACCGCGGAGGACGTACCGGCTACCATTACTGCTACTGCCGTTAGTCCTTCCACAACTACCTCCATGTTATCACCGGGGTGCCTATGGGAGAAAGGAGTTGAAGACCTTTTCCCATTTACTAAGGCCGCCAAACGCTTTTCTGATTCGAGCCCCCTTTTTGACGATGATCTCCGAGAGCTTGACCATTTGCACCTGCAAGCTTTCAAGTGTGCTTCTTTCATACCGAGTCTAGTCTCGTTGAAGTCCCGTCATACGAAACTGCAATAGGAGAATAAAAACTAATGGAAGAGCTCATTTCTTCTCGCGAGGGGTTAGCTGTTGCGACTGAGAATCTTACTTCTGTTCATGACGAACTCGAAGCGGTGAAGGGCCATGCTGACTCCTTGAAAGCTTCATATGATGCTGCCTCAGTCGAAGCTAGCAGGGCCCAGGATGATGCTATTTTGTTGGCTCGAGAGCTTGCTGATCTGAAGGTTCTCTATGAGAAATCTCAAATGGAGGCCGTGCACACTAAGAAAGAGACGGCCGAACTCCAAGAGGTGTTGAGGTCAGTGGCAGAGGAGGCTTTTTCCAATGCCTTGGACCAAGTCCAGTGTTTGAACCCGGGAAGAACTTTAAATTTGGAAGGGACTCGTTGCTGGGCATATGTTGAAGGGGGCGAGTTAGTCCCTAGCGTCCCTTCTCCTGTTGAGGATCCCGAAGTTGTTGCTGGTGAGAAGATGGTGTAACTTTGAAGGGCCGGAATGTCGGTTTCAACTCTGTAGTTTAATTGCTTTTCCTAACAATTTCTTCTTTCATACACTTTCTAATATTGCCATGGTCGGCTTTTATTTGGTATTCGTACAATCACTGCATTTATCTAATACTTGATTTGCTGCTTATTTTTATCCGGCCTTTATATATTCATATGCTCGCATATTAATTTGGCTTCAACGGCCAAGTAACATATTACCCAAACTAGTAGTTGGGAGTTGAATATCGGATTTTGGACCTCGATTTTGTAAAACTGGGCTCCCACCCTTGTAACGATCAACGCGTCACATAGACATTAATCAATGGAGTCACATAGTCATTAATCAATGGAGGTGATTCTTTCGGAGTGTTGAATCACTCATCCACGAGTAAATTATTATATCGGCCTGATCAAGGTCGAATTAACACACAGAAGAGCTGCTGGGCTAATATAATTTGTGCACAATATATATAACTTAGAAGCCTTAACGTCAAAATCTTAGAGTTGTCAATAAAATTTTAGAGTGTGCCGGATCCTTAGTTGATGAAAGGAGAATTATCTTTATTTGTGGAATTTTTCAAGGTCAAAGGTCTGAGATCCAATGTTAAAGTCTCAACTATTATGTTATGGATTGTTCACTATTTTTTATCACCCTATTTGACCAAACTATGTACAGTCCCTCAAGCATTGGACCTAAAAAGTGTAGGTACTTATTATACTTGGTGTTTATTTGCGTAGGAATTCGATCAAACACCACTACGGTTCCAGGGAAAGCTTCCCTCAGGTTGCTTTGGCGTTATCTGCATTGGAAAGCAAAATTTCTCCATTGAATGTGGTCTGAGTGGGTTTCCAAATGCACTTTTAGTCAGCTTACCTTATCCTCGAACAGTCCAATATGCATATTATTTGTTGGATAAATTTGTTTTCACAGAGTACTAATTAGGTATTCACTCTGTTTCAAAACAATGATCTTGTTAGCCTTTTATTTTTGTTCTAAAATAACAATCTTTTTAGCTTTTTCAAACTATTTTTCCAACAATACTCCTAGACATGATTAAGAAGATCAATTAATACTTACATTGAAATGAGATATTGGTCATAAAAATGAGTTAGTGGGTAATTGAATATATTGTTATTGATGGTTAATAGGATAATATATGACAAAAAGTATATGAAAAATTGAGGATATTTTAGTCTAAATTTATATTAATTGAATGTTTTTTAATCGTGTCACACTCTTAAAAGATCATTCTTTACTTTGAAACGCAGAGGGAATAATAATTTGAATACTTAATTATAGTTTATTGTGTAATTCTAGTGCGGGACACAAGATTCGCTAGCTGTAATTGCATTAGATTTCACTTGGAACAAGAAAGACTTTGTGTTGAGTTGAACAAAATTTGGGAGCCCGAAGTAAGTTGTAGTATCCCATAAAACACGTTGTATCCTATTCTTAGAATTATTTAAACTGTCTCGGATGCTGTTCCTTTTGTCTACTTTAACACCATTGGAACCCCAAACTATTCATGGGTCTGTCCCTCTAATTCTCTCGAAAATCATAACTGGTCCCTGCTCCCTCACTTGCCTTCCTTCCCTTTTTTCTAACGTACAAGTAACATCTTGGAGTTGTGTGTGATGAATCATGAAAGTCGAAAGATTGAAGCAGAGCAAGTGGTTGATGCACATTATTCAACTTTTGTTTTGTATGTAGTATTGCTTGATATGTGAAGGAAATGGCAGAAGCAGTCTTTTCAATTTCACAAAAAGAGTAAGGGTTCTGCACACTGATGTAGTATATCGTGATAATCCACCCTCCCAAGTCCCTACTCAACAAACTAAGCATAGTGTTTACTTGCAATTTTATATAGTTATATAGAGATTAACGACAAGAGTTTGAATGAGATATTAACAACTACCGCTGAAGATTGAAGACAAAGAGGACAAATTGAACTGATAAATGCTTGCTTTTGTTCTTTTCGATCTCATCAAGTTTACTTAACCGACTGCTACATGATAATGTTTGCCAAATTCTACTATCATGCAACCACTTACTACATTTTTTTTTTGTTACTACATGCATGCAACCACTACTTACATTTTGTGTCGCGTGTTTTAAACTCAAATTAACAAAAAATAAATGAGTGATGCGTAAGTTTAATTTCAGTTTAATGATTATACACAGTTCATCAATATAATTTTTTTTATCTGTCAACTAATCAGAAATAATTATTGGTATGATTTTTATAAAAAACAATAAACTTATTACAATATAATTATAGTTATGTGATTTTTTTTGGTAAAGAATAATAGTTTATAATTGGATAATAATATAAAATTGTTATACATTGTATAATGTCTATTTTTTAAAAATTAATGACTATATACTTAATTGAAAAACTTTTACATTATTAACTAGTTTAATAAAAAAAATTCCAAAAAGCTCATAAACCAACTTATGTATTACACCTCAATTAACCTTTTCATATTTTTACTTTTTTCTGCTTTTCATTTGATATCATAAAGAAATTCTAAAGGGTTTAATTGAAGTTTATAAATAATTTATCTATTGGGGATTGGGGACAGCATTTGGGTCCACGAGGTCTAGAAAGGACAAGATTATGTTGAAAAGGATAATTTCTTGGGGTTTGAATACGATTTACAAGCCCAAGAGTACTACCCTCCACTTTGTCCGGTTGTGGGCTAAACATAGTTAATGTGATGAGGATCAGTTTCAGAACCAAAAACAAGAAAGGGGCAAGAACGAACCCAAGAAAAGAAAAGAAAAAGAAAATGGAGTTAAGACTCAATGCATGCATTTGCCATTGCAAACTCATTAATGTTGAGTTTGGCATGTATCCATGGATGCACTCATGCACATACCCTTTCTCTGTCCAGTATCAACTCCCACTAACTTTCTCTAGGCTTGGAATTGGAAAGGAACCATTGCATGTCATTCTTAAAGTATGTCTTTCTCGTATAAAGCATGAAAAAAAATTTGAGATAACATCGACATAATGATGTGGTATAAAAGTGATTGGTGAGACGATGTATGTTTTTTATTGGACCTTTTATATTTGTTTTTGACGCAAGGTGGGAAATTAACAAAGTGATGTTTCCTGGGCCAGGAATTGGTGTTTGTGTGTCGATGCACGTTTGGCTTATAATTTGTAAATTATAAGCTGACCATATATTTTTTTACCTGCTTAAAAAATAGCTTGAGACAGAAAAATACCCTAAAATATATTATATTATATTTTTTAAATAAATTATTTATGAATAAACATAGTTCTTCAAATTAGGATGTGTATATTGTTATATAGATATGTCACGTCATAACGTACCTTTGAAGGCTTTTATTTGTGTTTTTCTGTTGAAAAACCAATTGGGAATTGACCCCTTATTATGACGTGCATATGTTAATTCAGTAGTTTTTTTTTTCGAAAGATCCCTTTTCATATATACCTTTCTTCTTTTAATTTTTTTTCCGGCAAGGAAAGAGACATTTGATTATTGCAAATCAAATAGGCACTTACAATATGCTTTCAATTTTTACCAATGCCAGATTGATTTATTTTCCATTGCTTGCCCTACTCTGCCCCAGCCCAATCTCCATTCCCATCCGTGATACGTATTTTTTTCTTTTAACTGCAACTAGATATTGAAATATCATCATTATTTTTAGTTCATAATGCAATTTTTTTTATTGTTTTTAGGAACTTGCAAGAACACAATTTATTGACAGAAAATAACCGTGTTGAAACACAATAACAACAAGAAAAGCCATGCCCAATTACTGAATCTGAAAGAGTCAGAAGCTATCCTATTTTCTCTAGAAAACGTGAAAATCTACACCATGACTCACAACGACAATATAACACATAACACATGGTATTCACTACTCGTTACAAAACCGAGTACTCCCTCAACTCGATTTAGGACCTTTTGCAGGTACCCCCTTCGGCATCGAGGCACTCACCAAGACAAAGGCGGAAGGGATACTATATAGTTCATCTGTGTCAAGAATATTTTGGCGGCCACTATGAGATTGAATAACATAGATCTCAATGTTGATAAGCTATGACAGTAACCGAAATTGAAGTGAACATGTTACGTTCACTGATTTTACTTGAATTTGAGGACAAGGAGCCTCCTAAAAAGCTAAGTACTGAAAATTCTTCTCTGTCTCTTTTATTCATTCATTCCATATATATAGTCAAAGTACCCAATAAGTAAGGGTCCTTTGTCGTTACAAATGAAAGAATATTTAGGAAAGGACAAAAATAACATCCATGACAGCTCATAGTCTATCCATGCTAACAAACTCAAAATCTAATACCAAACTTATATTCCTATTTTCTATTCTCTGAAACGCATAGGTTTGTTAATTGTTCTCTTGGGCTTGGTGGATGTAGTTTCTTCCTATCTTAGGCCCATTGTGTTGCTATCTGTAGTGTTAGTAATATCAGCTTCACTAACATTACCATTCCCTGGGAAAATCACCTTGTCCTCAAGGTGAAACGTCTGAGAAAGATCATCCCATCGTTCCCAAGTAGCATCCTCACGAGAAAGTCTGATCCACTGTACCAACACCCAATGAATGGGAGGAGAAACATCTTGGTCCCATTTAGATTACAGAATAGTGAGAGGTTGGAATCAGGGGGTGATGGTCATGAAATGCGGATGGAAAAACTTCAGGCTGAACTAGAGGGGGGCCTTTGTGTGCTTTGAGTAGAACGCCCTAGAATACTGGGTGAATCTTGGAATGCAGAGGTAGTGCCAACTTGTAGGCTACAGAGCCAATTCGCTCAATGATTTGATAAGGGCCATTAAATCGTTTCGTGAGTTTGGTATACTGTGTTCCAGAGACAGATGATTGGCGGTATGGACGCAATCGGACATAGACCCAATCTCCAATACTATAAAGATACGTCCCCGCGCTATTTGTCTGCTTGTAACTTCATGGCGGCTTGGGCTTCGAGTAACTTCCGGTGAAGAGTTTGCAACATAGCCTGTCGTTGTGACAACAATTGATCCAGAGCCTCGATATGGGACGATCCAAGTAAATAATAGGGAATAGATGGAAGAGGCTTGCCATAAACTGTTTGATAAGGCGATTGCCCTGTAGTGGAATGGATGGTGGTATTGTAAGACCATTCCGCTAATGCTAAAAACTTCCCCCATCTGGTCGGGTTAGAATGCACAAAATTGTTCCAGAGTACGATTGAGGACTTCAGTTTGGCCGTTAGTTTCAAGCTAATATGCGATGCTCATGCAGAGTTGCGTGCCGCTTAGTTTGAAAGCTCGCGCCAAAGTTGATGATAAAAATGGGGTTGCGATCAGAGACCAGGATGCGGGGTACTCCATGATATTTGCAAACGAATTCAAGGAATAGTTGAGCCACCTTAAAGGTCGTGAATTGGCTTGGGAGACTTCCGAAATGTGCTGCTTTAGAAAAACGATCAACCACCACAAGGATGACAGTATGACCATTTGACCCAGGGAGTCCTGTAATAAAATCGAGGGGAAGGTCTTCCCAAACAGTAGTGGAAACTGGTAAAGGTTGAAGCAGGCCTGCTGGTTTCTTTGTCTCATATTTTGTAGATTGGCAAATAATGCATTGTTCAACAAAATTCTTAACATCAGTGCAGATTCCCTTCCAGAAGAAACTCTCCTGCAATCGAGCAAGGGTTTTGGCTATACCCATATGGCCTGCAATAGGTGTTTGATGAAATTCCTGTAACAGGACTGTTCGAAATGGTGTAGTAGGGTTGATCCAGATGCGGCCCTTAAATATAACAAGATTTTGGTGAACACGGTAATCTCGAATTTCTGAAGGTCGTTCGTTGATATTGTGAACGCGAGTGTGGAATGCCTTGCTAGAAGTTAGGCTGTGTTGGAGTTATCCAAAAAGGTAAACTGAGGAATGGAAAGTGCCAAGCACTGGCCATCTATATTGGGAGTAGGACGGGAAAGAGCATCTGCAACTACTATAATGACCAATTCTAAAAATAAAATAAAAAATCTGGCACGGTTAGCGCCAGAAAAACGCCCAGGCCTCTGGTTCCTAGCGCCATTAGCACCAAAGCTTTGCGCCATAACAAGCAAAGCTTTGGTGGGCTGCGAAGGAAGGCCCAGAAACTTAGCTAGTCGTGTTTGTATGAAATTGTGAGTACTATCATTGTCGACGAGGATCGTAACAGGTTGGTGATCGAAAGAACCTTGCAAGCGGAGGGCTTCATGAGTGGGGTGTCCAGACAGAGCATGGAAACTGATTTGTGGAGGAGGTGATTGAGTGATCTGCGGAGGAGGTGATTCGGAACTGGGGTTCGTTGAATAATCTTCCTCAGAATTGGGTTCCTCATCCTCGGCAATAAGCAGGAAGAAGCGGGCTTTGCAGCGATGGCTAGGGCCAAACTTCTCATCGCAATTATAGCATAGACCTTTCTCACGACGGTCGGCGATTTCTTTTGCAGATAAACGGCGGTACTAGGGTCGTGGTGTCGGGGAAGGGGAAACAGGGGAACAGTGTGTCATTGGTTGAGGAAGTTGCGGAAGGGTATTGGAAATCTGTTTAAGGCGATTAAAGCGACGTCGATCTTCGATTTTGTCGTCCTGTAGTTTTGTAAGGGCTACTACTAAGGGTAAGTTTACGGGTTGTTAGGCCTGGACCTCGCGTCTGATTTCTGATTGTAGACCAGAAATGAAGCAGCTGAGGAGAAAAGGGTGAGGAAGTCCAACGATGTGGTTCGCAAGGTGTTCAAATTCGGTAAGATATTCTGTGACAGTGCCACGCTGAGTGAGCTTGAAGAGGGTCCCTCGAGGATCCTCATATAATGAAGGGGCGAAGCGAGATTCCAAAGGCTGTAATATGGCTGGCTAGGATGTGATGAGTCCATTGTGGTATATCCACTGATGCCAACTGAGGGCGAGACAATCCATGTAAAATGAAGCAACAGAAAGGCGTTCATGTTCAGGGGTTTCGTGAAACTCAAAAAATTGGGATATCTTGAAAATCCATCCCGTGGGATTAGTACCGCTAAAACGAGGTATATCAAGTTTAAGATTGTGTTTGCGCGGTGGAGAATGAGGTGTGGGGGTGAGGTGTGGTAGAGAGGGTGACTAGCTGGGTGAGGATCAAATCGACCCTGGAAGAGAGGTCAGATTGGGATGTGGAGAGGATTTTGAGAGATTCCTCAAGCCGGTCAATGGCCTTACCGCAGGTTTGGTCTGCCATGGGAAAAAATCGATGAAAGCATCAATTTGTTACGTTCACTGATTTTACTTGAATTTGAGGACAAGGAGCCTCCTAAAAAGCTGAGTATTGAAAATTCTTCTCTGCCTCTTTTATTCATTCATTCCATATATATAGTCAAAGTACCCAATACGTAGGGGTCCTTTGTCATTACAAATGAAAGAATATTTAGGAAAGGACAGAAATAACAACCATGACAGCTCATAGTCTATCCATGCTAACAAACTCAGAATTTAATAACAAATTTATATTCCTATTTTCTATTCTCTGAAACACATAGGTTTGTTAATTGTTCTCTTGGGCTTGGTGGATGTAGTCTCTTCCTGTCCACTGTGTTGCTATCTGTAGTGTTAGTAATATTAGCTTCACTAATAGAACACTATAGGAATGTAACAACTAATGAATCAACAAAACAAGGACGTACACATGGAAGACTAGATTGACTTGTTCGCGCATGTGAGGCAATTGCAGGCACAAGTTTTTGAGATGCGTCGCCACCATGCCAAAGAGGTCTTGCATCACCATTGACCGGGGCTCTTGCAAGGTGGAATGCAACAAAAATGGAGTGTTTTTGTTAGCCACATTGGTGAAGATCTATCTAGACAACATGGACAGACGTGTTCTGTACCAGATCAGGTTGGAACATGGATTCAATGTGCTGGTTATGGTCGTTCTAGCCAATGTTCCTGGCAAAAAGTGCATCAGTACCGGGTGCCCGAAGGATTTAAACAGGATTTGTCCACCAAAATTGAGAGTGAAAGAAAACAGGCAAGTGGTGACATGCCAGGACACTTGTGTTGCATTTAATTACACGATAAAAGATGTTTTGCTACATTGGAGAATTGAATTAGTGTGAGCCAAGTGTGTACGCTTAGATATGCAGGAAGGCATGCCTTAAGGCCTTCAACCTCCCCTACATTGGTGATAACACAACTACATTTGAATGTTCTTCAACGGACTGCAACATTGTTTTTTGTCCTAATATTGAAAGGATAAACCGGTTGGCTTGGGTTCTGGGGGTAATGGTAACACGATTTACATTGCATTAATTGTTTGCAATTGTGGGTTTGGCTATTATTTTATTTTTTTGTTGGTTTTAAAATACTGGTTATGTTCAAGAGAAGGTGAACCATGCTTAAAATCCAACTGTAGGTGGTGCGGTAGGAAATTCTTTATTAAGTCCAAACGACAACATGTCAATCCCACGTCAAGTTTTAAAGACAACTACTGACGATTTTAGTCAAGAAAACCTCCTTGGTAAGGGCAGTTTTGGCATTGTTTACAAAGGACAATTGCCTAATGGAACAAATATTGCAGTAAAAAAGATGTTGGATGAGAGGAAAATGAATGGGTTCAAGGTCGAAATTGACATGCTTAATAAGGTTCGACACTGGAATGTAGTTGAACTCTTGGGGCATTGCTTGGATAAAGTGAGATACTTTTGATGTATGAGTATATTCCTCGGGGTTCTCTTAAAAATATGTGATAAATTTGAAAAATGAAGGGGTTGGACCATTAGAGTGGAAGACAAGGCTTGATATTGCCTTAGATGTTGCTAGGGGGATTGAATACTACTATGATTTGATGAGAAAAACTTTTTTCCACATGAAAATAAAAACATTGAACATTTAATTGGGAGATAGTATGTGTGATAAAGTATCAGGCTTTGGATTAGTTTGGGTTGTTCCCGAAGGAAAGAATTTATGTGAAACTTAAGTAATTACTGGAACCTCTGGCTATACAACCTAGAGTATGTATTCCAGAAATAGTTTACAACAAAATTAGATGTATATAGCTTTGGAAGTATTCTTATGGAAATGATAACTGGAACGAAACTGTTTGATAACAATAAATCAGATGAGGAACATTACCTTGTTACATGGATCGGTACGAAGCTACCAAAAGGGATGGCGAACAATTCATTTTGAGACATCATTGACCAAACCATCGTACTTGATGAAGAAACCATAACCAATATTGACAGTGCTGCAAAAAGTTAGCAGGGTGTTGCTATTTAAAGCACCCCGATCAATGTCCTAATATGGGTCAGTTGTCAAATACATTATCACGTCTTGTGGAGGAGTAAATCCCTTCAGATACATATGCTGATAGGATATATGGAGTTGATGCTAGTGATTCACCATTAACATATGTAAATGCATTGTACCAGGACGTTAAAGGAAAAGCCATCACCTTGGAAACAAATGCATCACTGACTCATTCATATATGTTGTTGGTCCCTCTCACTAAGGTTAACTGTTCTATTGCAATTATTTACATGTAATTTGTCATTCATGAAGCAACACTAACAGGTCTTGACTATGAAGTCAGTGAAAATTTATGATTTTCCATTTAACTTCACCATCTCAAACACGTGCAGAAGAATGATTCATTAAATCTTTGAAGATAACTCAACTGAGTATACATGTTAAATGCTTCACAAGATGGACTGAAGCCACTAGCCAACAGTGAGATGACTGCTCATGTGTCAAATAGATGTAGGTTGGTGTTGTTTGCAACAAGGTCTATGCCTCAGTTGCAAGTAGATAATTGGCTATCATTGTCTCAACGTACAGGTTGTGGTGAATGAATTGATATCTGAAGGTATATATGTATATATATATATATATATATATATATATATATATATATTTTTTTTTAATATAGAATTCATGAAGGGTAACATCAACAAGCAGATTTGAAAATAGAGATCACATATGTTAGTGATTATGAGTCTATTGCAAAGAAAAAGTTGCCAAAGATGGTGTATGATTACTACTCAGTTGGTGCAGACGACTAATGAATTTTGCAGGAGAACAAAAATGTCATTTCCAGTAGTTAGTTACAAAACTATAATGATTAATTATGATCCTTTGATATTTCAAGAATACAAACTAATGTTGATGTGCTGAAAATATGATTTACATAGGTTTCGACCACATATTCTTATTGATTTGAGCAAGATAAACATGACAACTACTGTACTGGGTTTTAAAATATCCATGCCAATCATGATTCCCCCAACAAACATGCAAAAAATGGCTCATCCTGAGGGTAAAAATAGTTGCAACCTGTTCTCCATGTGAATCAAATTCACAAGATTTACCTGCTTAGGGTTTGAGCTAAACCATGGCCTTTTCTACTAAATCTGTTTTTTCTTTGGTTGTAAATAGTTTTCATGGGAATGATCTTTTCAACTGGAATATTGTGTGGTGTTGGGAAGGTCCTTAGAAGTTGTGTATGTTCTTTTGGTCTCTTATTAATGGAGGTTTGAAGACCAACATCAGAAGATATGATTATGGCTTTTCAAATAATGATGTTTGTGCTATTTGTGGTAATCAACAAAGATGTGCCTCTTTTTAGAGAGATCTGGGTCGATAGTAGCAAAAACATCTATAAACAAAGTTCTAGCACCATGCCAAATGTGCCCGAAAAAGAATAGCAGAGCAAATGAAGCATGTACAAAAGTAAACCAACCCCTCAGACTGCTACGAAAAACACCATCTGATTTCAAAGTAGCACTATCTAATTCAAAAATTTCACCCAATTGAGCATGTCTAGCATATTTTTTCACATTAGCGGGATCACTATGATTGTTCTTTTGCTACTGAGGTTTAGAATACAATCAAGGTTTGCAATATGGATCATATTATGCAGATTTAATCTTAAGGAGTAGAATATTAGGAATTTTCATAGAAGTGACAGGCATTTAGTTTTTGGAGTTGTTTTATGGATGTTGTGGAAAACAAGAAATAATAAGATATTCCAAAATCTGAAGCCTTTATGTTCTTGATATTCTTGCTCAAATTAAAAGTTTGGTTGCTGATATTAAGGATGCTTTGAAAAAGCATAGTATTATAAGACAACATGTGTACAAATGGATAAATATTGGTTGGAATAGACCACGTGAAGGTTTTTGTAAATTTAATTTAGATGGTTCAATGAAGAATGGTGGCCATTTAGCAGCTGCTGCTGGTGTGCTTAGACATGACCAAGGGAATTGGATTTGGGTTTTTCTAGCAATCTAGGGGCCTTCAATGTTCTATAAGCTGAGTTAAAAACTATTTTTCAAGCTTTAAAGTTGGTGTGACATAAAGGAATTAGAAGATTATGTACTGAGAGTGATTCAACGATTAATGTTTACCTTATCAATGAAATGAATTCACCTAAACACATTTATGCTAACCTGATTTGCAGAATCCAGACCTGGTGCAAAAGAGATTGGTTGATTTTCTTCCATCACTCATTTAGAGAAGGCAACTATATAGCAGATTTCTTAGCTGGCCAAGGGCACAATATTCTATTGGGAATTCAGTGGCTTGAGGTTCCCCCACCTGGTTTAAAGTTTCTTTTATGGATTGATTTTTTTGGGACTATTTTTCCTGTAGAATTCTTTTGTTGTGGTTGATTCGCCCTTTTAAAAAATAGGAAGGTAATGTTGAGTGCTATAATGTGTTAAATTTATGCTCATAGTTGACTATGATGTTGAGTACAACTTTCACTTTCTTGTATCTATTAAGTTGTTGAAATTTTTTTTAGGTATGAATCAACATGCATACCACAGAACATTACTGACAAGGTAGCATACATTCAGAGTCTTGCAGATAAAACCTCCAAAATATCACAACCTGTAAGTTTCCTTGACACCTATTTATCTATTTCATTTTACTCTCATCTTTCTATTAACTCAGTCCCCATGATTGATAATAAATGGAGGTCATATCGAGGTAATTTTTTCTTGTCTTAAACTTTTCTCTTTTGAAAAGGTGTACAAGCATATGAAGTAGCCTATTTATGTCTACTATTAGCATGATAACTTCTATTAGAATCATCGTCGACATGTAATAACCTTTTTTTCTTATTCATCTTTCATTCTTTTCTTCTGTTTCAATTCCACATTTACGAAGTATACTAGATAGATACTCAACAAGGACACTGAATACCTATCTGAACTCACAACGACAAATAACACATGTCATTCACTACTCGATTACAAAGTCGAGTATCCCTTTAA
Organism: Glycine tomentella; assembly: GCA_007407185.1. Taxonomy (NCBI): domain Eukaryota; kingdom Viridiplantae; phylum Streptophyta; class Magnoliopsida; order Fabales; family Fabaceae; genus Glycine; species Glycine tomentella. Next base: position 1,322,056 of record PYAF01006145.1, read on the forward strand.
CCCAATTTAGGACCTTTAACCCCAGTTATTGATAATCATTGACTTAAGGGTCATAAGTATGATTATAGAGTGCATTACCTAGATGATAATCAGTGCACTCAGGCCCAAGATTTAAGACCCAACAAAGTTAGTATATAAAAGGAAGAACCACCAGGTAAAAATCACTATTCATTTGAATTTACTCTTGCTATTGAATTTATAGCTTTGAGCTAAACTCTCACTTGAGCATCAAAATACTTTTGTAAGTACCACCCCTTCGGCGTCAAGGCACACACCAAGACAAAGGTGAATCGCGAGTGGGAAATAGACTATTTGATATAGCTAAAGACCCTTCGACGAAAGAAATAATATCCTGTCCATTTGTGATAGAAACACCACCATTTTACCCCAAAGCCCTTGTGGTGGTTGTCCAATCTATATCAAGTCCATCCTTTCCTACCCTCTTAGCTCAGGTTAGCTATATATAGTTATATAATGAATTAGGTCTTCTCCATGTGGCCCGCATATAGAATATAATAACACCACCATTGTGTTTAAGCACATAAGTAATTATGCATTGACATGCTAAAGTTTCGAAAAGGTGCTCCTTCAAAATATTGACAGGATGGGATTAATGGGAAGTGCATTAATTAAGAGGAACTACGCTTATTTAGTTATTTATCCTTTGTTAGATGTTTGTGTTTTCCCGTGGCAAATCATGACTTGTTTAACGTTTAAGTGTCAGCATATATCTGCAAAGGGAAATGGCTTTTGGCAGTCTAGAAGGCAATTTCTGTTCGTCTGTTTCTATGAGTAAGATTTTGTAAAACTATTATGGTTAATATATTTCATAAAATAAATATTTATTTTATATAATTACAATTTATAATAAAAAAAATTATGTGTGATTTGAATTTAGAATTTAGTATTAACATTTAAAATTTCTAAATTTTTCATAATTTAAAACTGCTCACAACCATGACATTCACAGCCTTAGTTGATAAAAGATTAATTCTTCACTAATTTAGTCGCCTATGATTAATGAAATGCTAAAAGTAAAATTTATATGTACCAATAATTAACAATATCACCTACCCTTAATTTTGATAAAGAAAACTCCATTATGTCAAATTTCAGGTCAAGATTAAGTCTTATCCAACGTGTAGTTTGCTTAACTTGTTTTCTAAATCTGTCTTGATTGAATCAAATTAATGTAGTCTTGTCCAATTTTAATTAGTTACCCGTTTACTTGATTAAATAATCTGATTTAATGCATGGAATCTTATCCAGTCTCACCTTATAATCAAGAAAAAGTTTCATCCAACTTTCTAATCTCCACCACGCGGAAATCATCCCATACTTAGCTTCCAATACTTTGCACTAGTAGTTAAATATGGAGTAAAACTTATACGATGTATTATTAATGAATAATATATATGACATGATTCTTCAACTAATTATTTTTGTTTCTTAATATATTTTATGTAGTATTTAATTTAAAATATATTTCATATATGATTTATTAAAAAATATGTGTTGCATAAGAAATAAAGGAATAAGGAGCTTTTCTAATAGTTGAAAATAATTATGAGAATGTTTGTAACATTCTCTTTGACACTTTTTTTTAATATTTTTTCATGGTTGATTCAAATTTATTGGAACAATTGAAAATCATTAATTTAGTGGGTGTCACTTGTTATTTAATGATTCTCTCTCTCTCAATCTATAGTTGAGACACTAAAATTTGCAATTTCTAACAAATTTTAGTCAATTATTAAGAGAGTGTTATAAAGAAAATGAGATAGAGCGTGTTAATATTTCTCAAAAAATATATTAAATATTTTTTATTCATATGCAATGAAAATTAAGTATATTTGTTTTAAGTTCAACATCCAAAATTCTCAAACACGAATTAAATCCATGACATAAAACTTACAAATTGATCTCAACATCCAGAGTGTATTATTTTTAATTTAAAATTTCATATATGACATTTTTACATTTTAGAAAGACTAATTCAGAATGTAATTTTATATTCCAATTAGCCTTTCCGATATTTAAAGAAGGTGCTGCGAGGAATTTATAAGAGACAAAAATAAACACCATCAATCCCGTTGTTGAAACCCAATTTCAAAACTCCCTTTAAACCCTAAAAGCAGAAATGAAATGCCCAATATCAACCTTGCCCAAATCCATACTAAATAAACCACTTCTGTTTATAATCAGTAGCAACCCAATGAATTTGAATTATGCACCTCCCATAAATGTTTGAAAAGACTATAATATCCTAACACCTTCCTTAAACTAATTGTAGCCCTAAGGCTTGGGACGACACCTCTCTCACAATGAATACATTTGGAACAATTATCTCTAAGTTAGAATGGTCATTCCAAAAGGTAATTTTTACCTTCTGAAAAATGACCATTATGAAATGAAAGTTCTAGGTGAAAAGGCTACTTTTGTTCACACCCGTGGAAGGTGTATGATACAAGTTGGGAGTTGTAGAATTCAAATTAAATGCCCCCAATTTAATTAGTTGGTGTATCCACCCTGGTGGGTCCATTTTAACGAGTCCAAAAAATCCAAATCACTCACTATAAACTAAATCAATGAACGAAAAGAATGCATTCGAAGGCAAAACAAAGTCCTTGAAGTTCAAGCATCATCAAGAAGCCATAAAAAACAAAACAACTCTTTAACATGAAACAACAGAAGGTTCAAGAATCCGCACGGTGTGCATAAGTTTGAGCAGCAGCAAGGAACAAAGCACCCGTTCCAGAGCCACCATGCGAATGTTCAACGATGACATTGTCCGAGAGATCCTTGCCGAGCATTTCCCAGATGCTGCTATGAAGGTAGTTTCTGAAGATGCGATAGTGCTCATAAAGCCCTCCTTCCACAATCACCACACTCTTTCTGTTCTCAACTCTCCCAAGCTTCTTGATTATCCCCACAATTCCGGCTCCGGCTAGCCGTGCACCGCGCTCCGCCACTATGTCACACACCTCTGCCACCATTTCTCTTGCCATTAGGCTGCAACTATCGATCTGCATGTGTTTCGTTCGATTTCAATTCACATTAATTCATTTATTGCTGCTTCTTCTTTTTTACCATGCATGTATTAATTTTATTAAAAAGACAAATATTAACCAATCTCTTAAGGACACTAGTTAAAAAACTTAAAGTAGAATTGCCTAAGATTATTTATGTGTTTTCTTATGATTTTCATATTAAATATTTTTCTCTTTTAATTTCTTAACTATAATGTCCTAAAAATATTGGTTAACATGATTCTATAAAAAAAAAAATGAAAATCTTACATCAAAAATCTCGCTGAGTTTCTCACTCACTATTTCACGATCCTCAGACATGTCTTGATGCATAGCAGCCATATCTGGAGACCTACACAAAGTCACAAATATTCAGTCTTCATTGTTTGAATAACAAGTACTCTTCATTCACGCATGCCTAGCTGGCTGGCTGGCTAGCTCATTGATTTTATACGTGAAATTATAAAATCATAATAGTTCCTGAGATTGTATAGTAATTTTCGTTCACTTTTCTAAATTTCACTTCATATTTTTAAAGTCGAAATTAGATGAAGATTTATAATGTGTTTGGATAACGCAGAACAGTTAGTTTCTATCCTCTAAGATAATGATTTATCTTATTTTTAAATAAAATTATTCAAATAAAGTAAAAAATAAATAAAGTGTGGGATTTGAAAAAAGAACATACCAATAGTGAAAAAGGACAAAGAAATCTTATCAAAACGAATCTTTCAATAGTATTCTAAAGACTGTAATTGGAGACACAAGTTCTTATGAGAAGGAGTCTCTCAGTAGCGTCCTAATTAAGGACAATAATTGAAGACAACACCTTATTACAAAAATTTCTCATATCATAATGTCCTAAAGGTTGTAATTAAAGACAAGGTTGTAACAAAATCTTATAAGGACATATTCTAAATTAATTTTTAGCCAAAATCAATTTCATTAAAAAAAAACACTTTTGACCAATGCACACATTGAAAAACCGTGCAATAAAGTGATCTAGACTTGCTATACGAGGTACTAATTGTGGACTTAAATACCTTAGTAAGTATGGAGTCATTAACTTTGGAGGCACGTTGCTTCCAAATAAGGCTGTTTCTCGGGCCAACTTCAACAAGACCTGTCTCACAACTTCTCCCAAATACATTCCTGAAATAAGCTTTTCGAAAATCTGAGATGAGGTAAGAAAAAAAAACCAGAAGAGTCAGTGACCAATTCTAGATGATTAATTTCGAATTACGAATTAAGGGTTAATATACAACAGTGATTTTAGGAGCTATATACCTCGCGACCAGGATTTGAGCTTTCAGCATCTACACTCGCATCAAATGATGTTAAAGGAAGATGAGGAGAATTGAACTTTCCCCACTCCATGCTAATTACCTGCAATACTACACCCGAATTAATCATTTAAGTTGCTTAATTCACAGTTGACAAATCGTATGCGCTCATGCCCAGAAATTATTATATGGTTCAGAACTCTTATAATCATAACCAATCTCTTCGATCATGACATGCAGTTCAATGATATTAATTTTTTAAAAAACTCGGCTGTATGTTGCCTAAGAATTATTTAAAACCTGAGATACGCAGTGATCTAAGATTATCTAAAAAAATTCCGTGCATGAGTGACCTGGGTAGGTTTTATAATAGTTACTTCATCCATTCCTTTTTGTTTGTTTTTAAGATTATAGGAATCAATAAATGTAATAATTTTTTATTTTAATAAAATAGTTGTTAATTTTTTTCTTTTTACCGAACATTTTATCTTTTTTTCTTTCCACTCAACAATTAATACATGTGTAAATTAAATTAAAAACTAAGAGACAAATAATAATATAATTTATACTTTTTTCTCGAATATAAACAATAAAACCCTCTTATTTTTTGTCTTAAATATAAATAAATTTTAATTACATTTAACAAAATTATCTTCAAATTATCTTTCATTAGTTAAGACCAAAAACTTTTTTTTTATGTTTGATAGTAAGTTCAAATGAATGATAATTTATGAAAATGTTTATTTTTTAATTGAAAATGACACAATTTAATGAAATTAATTAACTTTCTTAATAAATATAAAAATATATATATATATATATATATATATATATATATTTTTACTTATAATTGAGACAAGATGAAATAAAAAAATAACTAATGTGATATTAAATTTTATATATGATATATAAATATAATTTTTTCTCTAAAAAATTCAAAAATTAAAAAGAAATGAAGACATTATTAACTAACCAGTTCGCTTGAATTGGGAGATTGTGTAAGGTCATTAGCAACTTCTTCTGCCGATTCTACATAAGCGGCGTTTGTGTTCATGCCAAGGGTAATTGCAGCCACGCTCTCTCTGTTATAGTATCTTCCACCGGCCAAACCTCCGATAGTTTCATCAACCTATTCAGTGTTAATGTTTTGAATCTGCTGTAGTTTCAGACATGGAAAGACAAAGACCCATGAAAATGTAACATTTATAAAATTAATTGATAGGGCCACTAACCAGTGAAGAAACATGCATTTTCATTCCATGATTAGTCAATGCTTTATTAAGGTCTTTCACCAGTCCTTTGCGAACCTGGTATACCACAATAGGAATGTTTTAGTCTTGCAACATTCAAAGGGTTCAATTATTCTATGATAAGTCTTGGCTTGGATTAGAATTCAATTGAACAATCAATTTAATTAGGCTACCCAACTCAATAAAAAAGAAAATGACTTTTTGGGCTCAAACCTGTTCATCTTATTGATTGAACTTAATGAACTTGCATCTTACTGATTGAACTTAATGAACTTGCATCTGTTGATTTATTTTTTATTGATTGACTAAATCAAAATCACATAAGTGGTTCACTCACCTTATCTTCTTAGGATTGAGTTGTTGTTAATCTTATCATCTAATCTTATTCCTTATTTTTAGCAATTAAGCTCACTTTTTATGCATATAAAAAATAACCTCTTTAATGGGAAGAAGTTATAAAAGGAGATGTGTACTATGGCCAAGGTCTCTGTGCTTGCTATATAAAATTTTCAATACACCATCAGTGAGTGATAATGAAAGTATAGAAGATCCTTAAGTCAAAAGTCAGATTAGTTTGGATACCTATAAACTATTTACAGATTATTTGACTCACGAACAATTGCAAATTATCTTCAGAACAAACAAGAATAACAATGGCAGGAGGTATTTATGATCTTATTTTTTTTTTTCACTTAATCTAATTGTTTATGTTATTCGTTTATAATCATGATTAGATTATTTAGTTTTTCTTAAAGCATCCACTTTTAGTTTAATTAAATATATCACGTTTAATGAGTTAAGCTCAAATTTGTCATTTAGTAAAATTCAATTTGACAAGGACCTATGACATAATCTATATTAGGCTTAGGTTAGATTAGGTCTTTTCCAAAAATAAGTTAGTCTAAACTCAAGTCATATACATTTAACCTAAGGCAGATTCAAGCCTGACAAAAGCCTGACTTGACTAGACTTATTTTGATTCCTACAAGTAAGTGAAATTTGTATTTCATTAATGAACTGAGATGTTACTAAAATCACAAGCCACCTTGACTCATTCGGTCACTATTAAGTCTATAGTCTTGATACATTTTTAAAAACTTTTGAAATTTACTAATCTATATGTTAAACTGAGATTTTAGAAAATAGATCACATATATAAAAAAAATTTATCCCCAAATAACTACCTTATTTTAATGAGTATTTTTAAAAAAAATATAAATAAATTCTGACAATAAGATTATATAAATATTTTTTGCAATAAGATTCTTAAAAAAAATAATTAGTGATGTATACAACAAGACTTGTTGCAATAAGTAAATACCTTGCCTATCTACATGATATATATATATATATATATATATATATATATATATATAAAAGAAATGTAAGATGTATGTATGAATGCACATTACAATAGAAAACAGGTGAAGTCAGTGTACTCAACTGGGATATTTGCGCTTTTCCGTTGAAATGTTGTGGCCGCAAAAGGCAAAACTTCGTCCACTGGATATGACAAGGTGAAGCCCAATTTCTTCTTTTTGGCGGGTGCACCATCTTGAATCTCAGGATGCAACGAAACAAACTTAGCTATCTCTGTAGCTACGTAATCAGTTATTTCCTGTTAAAAAATAAAGTGTCACGGGTGCTTTGGGCATTATAATTCATAGATTCACATCAATCAAATTAAGAAAATAACATGTATGCAAAAGCAAAATAATGTCCAAGTTGTACCATATCAATAATTTTCTATTCATACCACTGGGAAAGTAATTATTTCATAAGAGAAAGTGAGTTTTTATTTTTTAAGGTAAAAGTACCTCAGAAGCACCAGCAAATACAGCATCAGGGATGGAAATCTCTTCTCTTTGTAACGCAGAGATAGGCGTACTCTTTCCTCCTAGCCGTGCACACAACATCAACAAATGCTTTCCTTGCAAATTAACCCCATAAAAAAATCCTTCCTCATCTCTGCCACATGCCAATGCATTTTATCTTTATTTTTAAAATAAGCATTAAATTGCATATTAACTACAATAAATACTAACTTATTAGAGTTAATATTTTGTTCTTAGTTAGAAAATCAACAAGTCGTTAATTTGAGTGAAATTGGATTGAATCTCAATTTCGAATTCAAGAAAAAAAATATTATTAAAAAGAGAGATCACTAAAAATATCCAATCAAGTTTCCTAGCGCACCAATACCATTATGACAAAAAAAATTGTGAATTACCCAAGTGGTAGTGATGTAACGTTGGAAATGACCATGTTGAGAGTGGAGTTTTCATCGGAAGAAGCAAGAGAAACTTTCATGTTAGAGACAAAATCATCAGCAACATGCCAAAGCTTTGTTACTGGGGTGGCACATTCCTTAGCGAATTTTTGAATAATTTGCTTTGTTTTCCACAACTGTTGGTCTTTCCATCGCATCCACCTTCTGATCAATGCCCCTGCTACTACCACCGCAAGAGTTGTGCTCACTGCCACCACCACATTTTTCCTCATCCTTCAACAATGATAATCAAATCTAAGATCGGAGAAGCTAATTAATAAATGCTTTTGTTGTATTCTTGTGTATCAATTTGTCTGAAAAAAAGAAAAACAAAAGTTCTTGGGGTATGAAAAAATCAAAACAACTGAAATCCGATAATGTAGTATATATACAGGAAGGAACGAGTATCAAGGGATTGAATGGATTGAGACTTCATTCACACAAATGGGCTAACCACCTTAGGAGAATGCCTGGCCCATTAATTCAGTAACTCAGGCTTGGGCTTATGGAACAATAATAACAATGGCCCATAATTAGCACTTCATGGTGCAGCTGATTTCTTAGTGTGACTAATGTTTATTTTTAAATATTTAATTTGATCTAAAAGATAATTTTATAAAAAAGATCTACAATTTTGGTATTGACTGTTGTTTAAATAAACGAGCAAATTATACGTGTAGCTCTTGAACTTCTATTAATTATATATAATATCACTTTTTTTTTATCTATTCCTACACATCTTTATTTATATTTAAAAATATTATACTAAAAATTTCTTATATATATTATACTAACACTTTTTTTAATATTTTAAAATATATAACGTTCTTTTATACATTACACCAATATTTTATAAAAAAAATATTTATATAATTTCACGAAACTTTAGAATGATTAGTGAATGTATGTATGCTGTCTACGTCTCAAGTAATAATTATGGGTGCCTAAAAGTCTTGTTGTCGTCAATTATTTTAATCTGTCTATTCATAATCTTCTTTGGTTGTAGCACTACAAAAGCTACTTTTTGAGTTCAACATACAGATTATGGATATCTAAAGTTTGAAATGTTGCTTACAGAAAGTTGACAGGTGTTGGACATGGACCAACGTGTCAAATCTTTGGTGCTGAACCTTTTTGTACAATTCATGGAAAAAAGTTCCTAACTTTGGATGCACATGAATTAATTCATGAGAAAATTATTTTCTTTAGATGGACCCAATATTAATCAAGCTATTTTTTTGCCCGTTTGTACCCTTGTGTGCTTAAAACCCTCTCAAGTCTCAAGTAAATATATGTGTCCTTGCCTTGCCCTACAGCTATAATTCTAGCACTAGCTGCATGAAGATATGTTTCCTGTATTGCATAAAGCGAAAAGAAAACTTGTATACAAGAAATTAAATTATAAATATGTAGTTGCATTATACTAGCTGAAAGAAAATTTTCTCCTAAAAAAAACTGAGAAAATTTTGATTAGATCACTAAACAATTATATTTATTTAAAATGTTTGGAAGTTCCTCCTTTTATATTACTTCCAGTTTTTGGACATTGACGCGCACATCGTTCCATTATTTGATGACTTCAGAAAATAAAAATTATTATCAATATCATTTTATTACATTATTTTATACTATTCTTAAATGCTAATAAAATACTTTTCTTTGAAGAAAAACTGATAATAAAATACATATTTCCAATTAAATAAAGTATAAAAATTATTTATCAATATCAATACGTTACATTTTTCTTATAAAACAAACAACCACGTTCAAGTCTGGGCTTGGGGGCATAATATATGATATTTATAAAGGTTTTTTTTATTCTTTTTTTCTTTTTATAGAATAAGGTAACCGCACCAAAAAAAAAGAGATTTATTATTATGTACGCATACCCATTTTTTAATCTCACGTCCATTTCATTTTTTAACACCATCTATTACATCAATATTTAAATGAGTATTGACAAAATTATTTTTAAACGAAATTAGTTTTGATTAAAACTAATTTTTAAATAATGGAATTTATATTTGGATATTTTTACTATAAAAATAAATTATTAGTAAAATTTAGTATTTTTATATAATATAAAAGTTATCTAAAGGCTAATTTCAATTTAGAATCAATTCTAGAGTTATAATCAATTTCTTAATAAAACTAACAATGTATTTTGTTTAGAGAAGATAAATATAATAGATGAAAATAAAATTAAAAATTAAAAAAAGAAAAATAGAATAAAAATAAAATGATATATTATATTGTTTGTTTTAAATACGAAAAAGATAGTAGAAATAATATTGTAAAGTTATTTGGTATCAATGAAATAGGAATGAGAGAATTAAATTGAGAAACAAAAATATCATATGCCTTTGTGTGAGTAGTTCTAATACGCAAAAAAAAAAAATATTATAAAACACACAAAAGATGATTATTTTGATTAAAAAAATTATTTTTAACAACAAACAATTAATTTTTACTGTTTAAGATAATTTTTATGAAGAGAGAAAATTATTTTACGAATCTCACAACTTTTAAAGTTAACTCTCTTCCAAATTATCCTATCAAACTTCGGTATCTCATTCTGTCTTTGATATTTTTTATTTCTCTATGCTGAACCGAATACAAGCTAAAAAATGTAAAAAATTACCAAACATCGTGTTAATTAATGTTTCAACATAATTATAAAAAATTCAACGTGAAATCAAATAAGCAATACAACGTCTATATTTTTTCTCTCTCTTTATGTCTCTTTATATCTCTTTTTTCTTCCTTCACACATCCCAAAATAGGGTAGACGTTGATTTTTTTCCTATTTTATTATTATAAAAACTCGCTCTAAAGTCAAGCTTTTTTTTTTTTTTTTTTTTTTGTGGATTATTGCAATTTGCCATCAACAAAAGATGTCGCATTCCTTGAACAGATGTTCTCTTATAAATATATAGACATATTGGATTTTAGGAGATATACACCCCAAAGTTGGTTGAGCGTTGTTGTCGTAAAGTTGGAGTAATTGATGAAGAAGAAAACGTCAGCACAAAAGGACAAAAACCAAAGAGCAGGGAATAAGAAGACAGAGAGAATATATACCCACATGAAAGTCATTTTATATTTACTTTTTACTTTTTTTAAGTAGAATACTTATAAGTGAAAAATTAAGAACTATTTTTTTTAAAATATTTAAAGGATTAATCTCTCTTAATAAATACTTTTTATAAACACGGATAAAAAATCAATCCATTTTAACTGTTAAATGCGTAAGTCAATATTTTAGTTTTTTTATAACAAATACCATAAAATTTATAATAATCCACATACAATTTATGTTAAAAATCCCCTTCGTAATCAATATTTTAGTTTATAAGTAGTTTTGAGTTTCTAAAATTAAATAGTTTGCTGTCTTAAATATTTAATGGGAGAATTTTGTTATTGATAATTGTTCTATTTAGTTTGAGAAAATTTGTCTTTTGTAAAAAAATACTTATGATTTCCAAGAAACAAATTATCTTCTTAATTTTTTACCAAAGAAAAAAATGATCTTAATATATATATTCACATCTTATACGTGTTTCAAGTGAATTGTTTATAATCTCTTTTATTTAATAATATTATTAGTAAAGATCATATTATACTCTTAATATTTTTTTTTTCAAATAAGTAATATTTTCCATTAAAAAGTCAATAAATTAATTTATAGTTAATTTATTACAATAATTGATTAATTTAAATATAAAATCATCATTGAGCACATGAATAAACTCACTCAAGATTGTTTCACCTTAATAAGATGTTTTGAGTTCGTATTTTGACTATGAAATTGTGTTAAATAACTCTCACCCATTATGGTATCACCCAACTCAAATAAAATTTCCTTATGTGAAGTGTAGTTTATGTTAAAGTACAAGTGTGAATTAAAGTCTCACATCGGATAGAAATATACAAGTTGAAAGACATATAAGTGAGAAGAAGACTCATAAATATAAATCTTAAAATTTTGAGTTAAAGTGTGATATTCAATTCACTTATATGGTTAATGTAAATCTTTTCGATATTTATTCTTCTCGATTTCCTAACAATTGGTATTAGAGCCCCCTTGCTATAATAACTTCATATTCTTTATTGTTTGTAATTTTATTGTAAATTTTTTTTTAGAAAATTCAAATTTACATATTGTAAATGCTTTTCTCCAAATAATTAAAAAATAAAATTTATTTCATTTATAAACACAATTTAAAGACACACCTAATGATACGTTTTTCAAGATGTGCTTGATGCTTCTATATCATTTTTTTTAAAAGAAATGAGATGGATTAAAAAAAGTGAAAAGAGAATGTAATATTTGAGGAAAGCTAGAGATTGGTTGGTTGTTGGGGACATAATCTATATTTAAAAATAGTTTTCAAACCCTCCAAAAATATTCGTTCGACCCAAAAATGCAGAGAAATTCCTTTCGCCAAGATAGTAAGTTCACCATCCCACCCGCTAGATTTTCAAATACACGGTTATACGTTGGCTGAAGAACAGCAAAGGCCAAATATAGTGGGAGGCACAGTGGAGTACGCTGCAACTGAGTTTGTTGCTATCCTTTTTTAGGAATATCTTGTTCCTATCTATACCAACCTGTAATAAGACAAATCACAATTTACAATAAACAATATTAATTGACTAATTGTGGTTCAATACTCCTGTCATTCCATTATCATATAAAATTTGTTTAAATATATATCATATCTCAATATATGATTTACCTCATTTGCCAACATATCTTAAATTTATGGATAAATATTTAGGTATAATTCTTCGTATAATATATTTTTAGAAATGAATGATGAACTTTTTAAGTGTGATCAAACCTCATCTAATGATTGATTTCATAATCAATCTAAAGAGTCAAAATTTGTGCGATATGTCGGAGTTCCACCCAAGAATCGAAATTCCTAATTATTATTATGATTAAAAACTATTAAGCAAGCTAAAAAGATATATATATATATATATATATATATATATATATTAGAAAATAAGACTTGGGAAATTTCATTGCATCAAAACAGTGAGTGCATAGTACCGGTTGATTTTTCATACCAAAGTCTTTCCGTTTCATCAGTTGGTGACTTGGTGTGTACTATAGTGTTTGGCATAAATATAGTGTGAAAAAGAGAAGGTGACTAATCAGATAAATCGAAATCAATATCAGTATGATGTTGTTTATTCTATTCTTGGAAGTCTGGAGTAACAATAAGATCACCGACCATAGTGTATGAGCCAGTTGATGATGTGACAAGGTTCTCATAATGTCCATATAGAAATGACTAGAAATCAATAAGACAACAGATGCTGGTAAATTCTGAAGCCGCCCATATGTTTTGGTCAGTTTTGGGGTGGTCGGTTTGGTGTGTTCCCATTCATTTTCTTTGCCCATGGTTAGTAGGTATTGTGAGTTCGATCTTATAATTGGAGGAGCTAAAGAAAAAAAATTAAGTGGGGAAATTTGGAAAAATTATGTGTGAAAGGAACAAGTTATTAATCAGGATAATGTTCTTAGAATTATAAAGGAGACTTTGCATTTATGATGAGTTCACTTGCCCACAAAGAAAAGGGCACGTATGTTTAGCAAAATTAATTGCCCCAATTGTTCGGAGAATATATAGAAGAGGATTCGGATCCTCTTAATGTTCATATTTCAAATCAAGATAGGGAAATTTAATAGTTCAAGTTTGAGGCTAATTTAATTACTTATTTGGAGTGATCATGTTTAACATCGCTCTCATCTGCATCTTCTATTTACTTGTACAAACGCATATCATTTTTTAAAATAATCATATGTAACTATAAAAGTGAATATAGGAAATTAAATATTTTTTTTGTCTGTTTCTGTTTTATAGTTTTTAAAACAGTTATTTTAGAAATAATTTTAAATTAAACTTAGTAAATTTTAAATTAGAAATTAGCTAGTTGTGAGCAATATAGAATTGTTTTTGCAACATAAATTTTAAAATTAAAAACTGAAATTAAAAACAAACATACTTACCCTGACTATTCTTTTGTATGTAGTTTAGTGGTCAAAAAGTTTGTATATTATAATGCATCTTTTCTTTCTTAATGATCCATTTTTTTATTTTTATTTTGACGTACTTTCTTAATGATCGATTGAATATCTTTTTGAAAATTATTCACTTTTAATTGCAAGAAATAAATTGAAAGTTATATTCAGTGTAATTTTTAATTAATTGAAAGTATAAAAAGTTTACATAACTGTTATCAAAATTAAGTTAAGATTGTACACTAATTAACCAAATTAAGTTTAAACGGAAAAATTAAACTGAATTGAAACCGTTAATACTTTTAAACTTGTGGCAACTGTTTTGGCGTTGTACTTGTCATTATAACCACGTGTATCACGATATCACGAGGCGTTGTACTTGTCATTATAACCACGTGTATCACGATTATTTAAATAAGGGTGTTGAAAAAAAAAATAAATAAAGAGAAAATTACACTCACAGCTTATATGTGTTTTCCTCGAAATTTCACATGTACTCTTATCTTTTTCATATTACTTTTAAGTTTTATCCTATCTATTATTGGTTTTTCAATTAAAATATATGAAGAGACAAAATTACTCATATATTTTAATTATAAAATCCAAATTATCTTCTAATCAATTTTAGAATTTAATTCAAGTTTAATTTCTCTTCACCATTCACGAGTATTATTTATCTTCCTCTTGTTGGCAAGTTTTTCTTTAGCGTCCAAGGGATGCAAGTTCCTCTTTCTCTCACGATGTTCATGTTTCATTCTTCTTCAACATTTGCGAATTCTTCACCGTTTTTCTTTCAGTTCACGAATTCTCTATTGTTCCTCTTCCAATTTGCGAGTTCTTCGTTGTGATTAATCTTAAAATAACGAATCATGCATATGACTATAAAATACCAAATAACAATAAATCAAAATTATCGGAGTTATGATGATCAGAGGCGAACCCATGTGTGGGCACATGCCCGCACGTGCGAACAATAAAAAATTGCTTTTTTTTCTGTTTTAAAACGTTAAAAACAAAAAACGCGTTCACTTACCTTTCTCTGCCTCCGTCGAAGCATGAGTCCTGCATTGAGTGTGCCGCGAGTCTGCCGTCAGCTCGACCACCGGCTGCCGTCAGCTCGACCACCGTCCACCGTCAGCTCGTGAGCTCGTCCACCATCGTCCGCTCGTCGCACTGCGTTCCTACATCGTCGTCCGCCGTCTTCCACCACGGTGTTGACCCTCGGCCTCACGTCTTTCCTGGATCTGCAGATTGCAGTTCTGCACCAACACCATTGAAGCTGATTCAAGCTTTTTTTACAGTTATCACAAGACCAGGTAAAAGGCTAAAATCTTATAAGGATTCACACGCTAATTTTGATTCATTTGATTTTATGTTTTGGTCGCCAGCTGATAAGGATTTATTTAATAAGGATTTTTTTTTTTAATTTGTGTTTTGGTCGCCAGCTGTTTGATAAAATGCTTGATTGACACGTGCAATGGATTATTGTTCCAGTGAGAATTATGACTTTGTTGTTAATGGGGGTTTTGTTGATTGGTATCATGTTTAGGCAGTTTAGCTATAGTCAATGCGTATGTGGTGTTTGGTTTATTGCTTAAGTTAGTGAGCTAGCCTTTTTCCTAGTGTATTAAGTGTATTATTACAAGAACATTAGTCCCCTC
The DNA here is from genome assembly GCA_007407185.1 of Glycine tomentella. Classification (NCBI taxonomy): domain Eukaryota; kingdom Viridiplantae; phylum Streptophyta; class Magnoliopsida; order Fabales; family Fabaceae; genus Glycine; species Glycine tomentella. The sequence continues at coordinate 1,337,582 of PYAF01006145.1, forward strand.
CAAGTACAGAACCCATAAAGCTTTATTATATTGCGATGCCTTACTGCTGTAAGTGATCTTATCTCATTTTGAAATAAGAGATTGTTACACTCTTTTTAGTCACTCTTTTTAACATTTTTCCTATTGTGGGGAAATAAGAGATTGTTCAAAAGTGTGTTGGTAGCACTTTTTTTCCAGTTTTCACACGTTGTTTACTCAGCTTTTTTGTACATTGTTATGCTCATATTCTGTTTGCTAGACTCTGTAATCCTAGTTTTCTCGTGTGCTAGTTGTGAGCAGAGAAAATTGTGCCTTTAGGCATCCTATGTAGTGGCCCATGTACGTATTGAGAAGGATCATGCGGATCCCTATGTTTGTTAGTTTGTGTTTGTGCAACTTCAGCTGATGTTTATTTTTCCTTCTCTTTTGATCCTTCTTTCTTACTAAGGTATGAATTTATTTTAATTGTTGATCATAATTATTACTTATTACCACTCTAATCGTATATTCTCAAATTGGATACATACTGTTTGTTTCTCATTGAAATTGAGGTTGATGGTCCAAAAAGTAATGGAAGCATACTTTAAAACTTGCGAATCTGGTATATATAGCTAGCCAGCCTTGACCCTTATGATGACTACTACTTTTAACTGGAATTCTGTCAACATGGGACAACTAGTAGCTTTGGTTGCTTTGTCTTATATTTAGTTGGATTTAATTGGGGAATGGCTTTTATATCTTCCAATTGATGTTAGGTTTGACATTCTCAAACAAGTTAATATTCTAAGCATGAGGACCTTTACTGTGATTTTGCTCGCCTTTTGTACAAATAATACTGACTTTTTTATTCACCATTATAAATAGAATGATGATGTATGGATGTACTGGAGTATATTCTCATATTTGTTTTGGATGATTGGTAAAATTTGGGAGCTTAATGTTTTATCAAACAATTCTATTTTGAGCGGATTTATAACCTTGTACATAAAACGTTGATTTAAATTTTCTTTAAAAAAAATTTTTTTTGGGGCGCTACCCCGAACCCCCACCACTAAATGTGCGGACATAAACTAAAATTCCTGGGTCCGCCACTGATGATTGTATGTACCTTATTGGACTATTACTAAATTGAATAAAAACTTGAAAAAATGAGGGAACAAGATGTCAGAGTCTTCTTCTCTATTGTCTATTCGGATATTGGCATATTTTTTTTGTGTGAATTGGACCCCACTTTGGTTTCACTTATTATTTAAAAACTTTTTCTGATGGTGTGAATAAAAATGTTTCATGGTTTGTTCACCTTAGCATGAATACTTATAATTAAAAAAAATGTCAATATCCGAAAATGGGATCCAAAATATCGGAACACTGAGCCCATGTAAGTGTGAAAATAATGAAACAAACACATTTATACAACAACACAATACTGCAATAAGGCTTGCACATATAATATGGTATAAACAATACCAATTACAAAATCCATATTAGTCAGTAAAGTTTATTCAAATACGAAATAACACGGAAACTAAGGGCAAGACTTTAGTACTTTAAGCTCACATATACAAAACATTAGCAAATAGTAATTAATTCGTGAGTAGCATAACTGTGCAAATATAAAAATAAATGACATTAATTCTCTTATTAAAGTGAAATCAAAAATTAATTCACTAATAAAGCCAATATTAGGCACAATTTCTAGTTCTCCAAATTCATGAAACAATAAATGCATAAGACTTTAATAATTATTTCACGGAAATTGAAACTTTCAAAATAGCTTAAAATTTTCACAAAAAACAAAACTAACCCACACTATAGTGTTAACAAATTCATTGAAACTAAAATTTAATGTTTACAAAACAATTTTGTTGAAACCAAAACAATTCATGAAATTTTTTGGATGAAACACACAAATATTAACTATATGAATTTTTATCATTGGTTCAATTTGTCACATATTTCTTGTGACCTAGAAGCTAAACTCACATGACATTACTCTATAAAATCTACATTTTATGTAGACTTATCACTTAAAAACTTGTTTTACTCAAATTATGGTGTTGCTTAATATAATAACTTATTATATTATATATGTATATATATATTAGCAAGAAGACAACCCATGATTAACAACGAATTAATTTTGTGAAAATTATCAAAAAGAAAAATGCACCAAGAGATGTTAAGAGCGAAGTTAACTTACATGATAAATTATTCATGAGTATTAAAAAACAATTAAATATAATACACTCTCTTTTGGAGGGAGAATATAATATATAATTACTTTTCATCATTTAATAACGGATAAAATAATGTATAATTATCTAAAATTTATCCCCTTTTGAGTAAATAAATTTTATAAATTATATATCTTCATAATTACAACATAAAAGCGTCACGTGTAATTAAAATTAATTTGCTAATTTCACGAAACTCTCAACCTATGGGAATGTGAAATTGTATGTAATAATTGTTTCACGAAAATCTAAACAGAAAAATGTGAAATAGGTGAATTAAATCTGGGGATTTTTTTTCATGTACCCTAAAATTTGGGAATAAAAATTCCACTTTCATAATCCACGGAAATACACATGTCATGTATTAATTGAAAGATCTCAATATGTAGAACAAATGCCCCAAGGTTCTCAATTTAATCGAATAAAAAAATCCCAATTTCTTGATTCCAATCAACAACATGGGTTCTATAATCATATACACAAGGCTCTGATACCAAATGATAAATATTAAAATAACAAATCATACATATGATTATAAAATACCAAATAACAATAAATCAGAATTATCAGATATATGATTGTGTACCTTATAAGAAAAACTTGAGAAAATGAGGGAACAAGATGTCAGATGTCAGAGTCTTTCTCTCTATTGTCTATTTAGATATTGGCAGTATTCAACGATGGGAGATTATGACTCATGAGACTTAACCCCACTATATAGGCTAGAGATGGGACCTACAAAAGTCCAATCAGACACTAATGCCTACACTGCTGCCCAACTAGGCCCAATACCAAAAGATGCTAAAAACCCAACTCAACATGATCACAATGAGTCTGTCAAAATATTAAAATTGAAATATCCATTAACCCAATTAATTTAAAATACAAAACTTATTAATTAATATTGCTCACATAAAGAAAAATTTCTAACACGTTGTTCCTCTTCCAGATCACGACGTTCACGAGCGCCTCCGTTTATCGTCCTCTTCGACGTTAACGAGCGCTCTATTTCTCTTCCTATTTCACGATTTCTGTTCACGCTACGGCTATGCTTGTAAGTGACCACTATACCTTGTATATAGGTTACTTTTTAAGATTATTTATTTAATTTTAATTGTTTATTGTTGCCTATTTCTGAGTGGGTTTTAATGGGGGAGCAATTTGGGACCACTTATGATTTTTAAAATCATTTGTTTATTATTATTGATTAAAATATTTTTGATGTTTGTGACCATACGAAACACAATGGATGAACTGGAATACAAGACAACTTGGATATTGTGATTCATTTTACGGACCAACGGGGCAAACCAAATGAGATATGCAATGTTGATCCGAATAAATTTGGAATGTTGAACGAACGTTGTGAACAACATTACTAATGATTTAGACTTGTCACCATGTCACCCTTTTACTTTGTGGTTTTGTTCTAATGCTAGTGGTAAAATTCTTCCCCTTAAGACTATTCATGATGTGCTGAAAATGTTTGCTGAGAATCAAAATTCAGTTTATATGTATGTTAGTAGAATAAAAGATGAGAGAGAAGGATATTAACACTGTATACCGATAAGGTGGGTTCAAGTAAAAAAAAAAGTTGGGTTTACATCCAATTACATAAAAAACAAAAAAAAAAGCAAAAATCTTAAAATATTTTCAAGTTGAGAGGAAGAAGATGAGAATATTTTAGACAAATTTTTTTGTTAAAAGTCATATGACCAACATGTGCCTAATTTCTGTTAGATCATTAAATGGTCTTTAGGAAGGGGTATGAGTGTAACGTGAGTTAAATAATGAAGAGGTTTTTTGTAGGTACAAAAAAGGAGGAATTTTGAGTGAAATTTGAGCAAAACACAAGGGATACAAGTATAATTTATTAAAAAATAAACTACTATTACTATCGAAAATATAAGTACATTAGATTTTTAATAATGAAAAATTAATGATGCAGTCTAAGTTAATTAGTTTGGAGTTTAAAATAATGCAGCTATCTTTATCTGGTCAAAGCTTCCTCCGAGATCTCTCGGCTGCCTTTTACAAATCCTTCGAGTGTTTTTCTCACTTTAATTCAATTTATATTTTATAGCCTTTTCTCTTTTGATGTCCCCCCTGCCCTCTATAACGTGATGCAAAAACTAAAAAAAAAAAAAAAAA
>PYAF01006145.1:1342045-1352794 GCA_007407185.1 Glycine tomentella
AATTTATTATTTACAATAAATTTATTAATTTTTATAATTATTATTTAAAATTATAATATCAATAATAATTTATAAATAAAAGGTAATATAAATTTTTTTATATTGTCAATACATTATTAATATCAAAAGATATTAAAATTATGTAACAATCAATATCCATCTAGAAGAAACAATTTTGCATTTTGGAAGTTGAAGTCTCATGCCAATTTTTCTTACACATCTTGAATGAGTCATTAGACTTCAAATCTCAATCTATATTTATTCTTTAAAACAAAAATCATGAAATACTCTTACGCCCATTTGAAGATGAGATTAATCATTTAATCCCGCTCTGACATCGACGTGGCAACATCCAAGTTGATATATAATCAGTTTATATTAATGATAAAGATAGCTAAGTTTATGTCCAGGTGGCATTAGACATTGTTATATTAATAAATATAATGTGTATATAGACTAATGATACTAATGTATAGGACATGACATCGTTTAATTAATTCATATTTATGTACAAATTAATAAACACTAGGAACATTTTCTCAAGAATATGTGTATATAGACTAATTTATAATATATTAAGGAAAAAAATATTTTTTTTCATTTTTTTTTATAAAAAAGTGTGATTCTTTTCTCATAATTAAGCTTTCATGTTAACGCTCTCTTAAAGACTATACATATTTTTATAAGTTTATAAATTTAGTTTCTCATGAATTATATATAGAGAGAGAGATGATGTATTTTTTCATAATTTTTAATCTATTTCCCTTTAAAACTCACCTAAATTAAACATACACATGTCTTTTTAATTTTAAATGTTATTATTTTCTTAAGTATTTTTATTTATACTTTTAGATTTTATTTGAATTTAAAAATATTGGGCGCAACAGAGCATATATAATATATACTTTGGTCTACATGGAAGAAAGCGTGCGACTACGTGTGTATTTAAATGATCACAACTCAGAAGATTAGGAAGCAGATCTCAAAATTTGGGGAAGGATTAAGTGGTTTCCCATATTAAATTTCAATAATTATGATAATGTCATGTGGACCTATGATCCAATGACAATCATTAAAATAATCAACTTCTTCTACAAATAGTTGATTTGATACTCATTTAAGATTTCGCACAGCCTATTTTTTTTAATTTATCCATTATTTATCTTAAAAAATATTAAAACAAATTTAATTAAGTGGATCATATCGCTCAACTGGTACAAAATAAGTCCAAATAGCGAGAAACTCGTTTAAACCGAAAATAACTATTAGTAGTTGAAGATATGCACCCATGAGTATCCAAAAGAGTTTAAACAAAGAACAAATAGTCATTAGTAACAATAATAATTTTATACATAAGTGATCATCACAATCCGACAAGTAGAACAATATAAAATAAATGCTGCCAGCATTTTTTTTCAATCAAACTGGATCCTGTTCACAAAGCGAAAGAGGGTGGAAAGAGGTCTATTTGAATAGTCAAATCCTCTAAAAAAAAAAACCCTCTTTTAAAAAAATATAAATAAATAAAATAACAACAACAACAACAACAAAAGCTGTGGAAATTAGAAAATGCCATTATGGGGTATATTAACGCAGCTAATGAATCAACTACGCAAAAACTATGAGGAAAAAGGGAAAACACTTGACATTATCTTGAACTCCACAGCATAACTAACAGACTCAAGACAGTTGCAGTCGCAGAACATTGATATTTTACTCCAAAATCCAGATGATGGACTAGGGAAAAAGAAAGCTCTGCGATAAAAAAAAAAAAAAAAATCTTATTATAAGTATTTTTCCTATAGTCATGCCTGCACGACAACAAATCAAATGTAGCTAAATCAGTGAATTTCTTGAACTGGTTAACTATTATCACTATCAAAGCTGCCTCAGACACTGACTTAAGCTTCTTATGAGATCCTTTGCTGTCAAGCAATAGTCGTTGTTCATCTGCAAAAAAACACAAATCACATATATATATATATGATCAATATGTGAAAATGCATAAAGACACTTATTCATAGTATTTTTGCTAGGACCAGAAATTATTACATGATACCGATCAATTTCCACGTGATACATAATCGAATTTTTCAATTTACGAACGAGAGTTAATTAAAAAGAATTGATTATGTATCATGTAGATATTGACACGAAGAATAATGATTCAAGACTACACAATAATTTCTCCCTGTTTATAACTTAATGGAAATACAGAAGATGATTAATTCTTTAAAAATTGAAGTTAATGTATTTACCTTAGCAACAATAGTTATGTCAAGAGTGTTATTCCCAAAGGGCAAGAAGCTGCTACTCTGAACTGTGAGATGATGCTTCTCTAATTCCCTTAGTATAGCAGGAGCTCCTCCACTGTTTTTGTCGCAGTGAATTCTGATTAGTACCTCTTTACCAGAAATTCTTGCTTCCATTTCGGGGAGCGATTGGTCGGAGTTTTCGTGGGAGGAGGAGCTATCAACGCCGGCAAACACAACAGATCTCTTCACAAAAACTGCTGATTCAACTGTTTTATCCACAGCTTGTTCCTCCAGAGTCTTTACCCTTTCTTGCAGTTGTTTCACGTACTTTATAGCATCTTCCAATATGGTAGCCTTGTCCATCTGCATGCAAACATTCATAATTCAATAAGAAACAATGTTCATGCACATACATATGATACAAATTTTATATCTGGTTAAACCCAAATTGGTTCTACAATCTATGCATAATTTTATAAAATCTATCACTATAATTTAGCTATCTCAGAATTAAAAAAAATAAAAGTAACTTTCCATCACTAAATTTGTCATCAGTTCATTGAGTTTTAGTGGTTAACTGCACCCAGTTAAAGTAAATAAAATGTATTATTTAAGTTTAAGGTTTCAAATCACAGCCACAATATTACGTTTTGGAGGCTTCAGTAGCTCTAATTATAAATTTATGACTGTATCAGCCATGTTTGTTCATAATATTCTATGATTACAGTAATTGCAAAAGCATGAACTGTGTCCATGATTTGACATCGATGCATCATGCTTGAAATTTGACTCAATTATTAGTGAGCCTAGAGGTAAAAGGTTTAGATAATTTGTACAAAGTTGTAGGTAATTGCCACTAAAAAATAAATATCATGCCTGAAATTTATTACAAATGGTACCTTCTTGAGTCCAGGAACTATGGCAGAAAGAGCAATGAACCTCTGACTTAGCTTTTCCCTTCGTTTTCTTTCGGCTATCACATGATCTTGAGCTTGGGTAGGGTTTCTAGTCGTTGAAGCCGCAGCCTTTTTATCTTGATTATCATAGTAATCTAGAAAACTGTTGTTGTCACAGACACTTTGAGAAGCAGCCGCAGCAGCTGCTGAAAAATCCAAGTTTTCACCATACCCAGTTTCAATCTTAGGTTTCTTCACTTTGGCAGTAGCATCCACGTTTTTGTAGAGTTGTTGGGAAGTAACAGAAGATGCATTGGAGTGCTGATCAAAAGCTATGATTTTGGAGGACGACGACGAAGAAGCTTTTGGAGCCACCTTGTCATGATGATGGTGATGAGTGTTGTAAGCACTCCAAGTAGGGCTCATCATAGTCTTATTTTGCTTGGTTGGTCTAGATGGGGAAACAGAATATTGTTCATGAGGACTTTGAGTGAGGGAAGAGTTTTGTGTGCTTTCGGAGTTGAATAATCTCTTATTGTGAGAGGAAGAGTTCTTTGGGGACGCGAAGAAGGACTCAAAGTCAAGATCTTCGAGCTGGAATAATGCTGATGAAGAATCCATAGGGTATTGATGAAACAAAGTGGGGTCCTCCATTCCCTGTGTTAATGTGAAGAAAAATTGGTAAGTAATTATATATATTTTGTGATTATTAGTTTGCTTGAAATCAAGGTTGTGTATGCTTACAAATTCAGGCATGTACTTGGTTGACGAAATTTGCATCATCCTTCACCTAGCTTGCTTCGAAATTAATTGGATATTGGTATTATGAGACACACTGAAAAAAAGTCGAACAAATGAGACAATCAAAACCTCGGAAGAATTGAAAGATAAAAAACTCTTTGATTTCCTAAAATTGAAATAGAACCTTAAAACTAAATCAAAATGATAAGATATTGTTTTGATCAAGCAGATTATTTGAATCTTGTTTCGAATTATTTTTTTTAAAAAATGAAATAAAATTTAATCCTAAGCATATATACCCAAAAGATGAGCTGAAGTTGAAGCTGAAAACAAAAAATAAAATATAGAAGATTATCTACTTTTTGGAACTCAGAATTATCAGTTATCATCAGAATTAGTTAAAGGGTATGAAAAATCTGAAGAATTCGTTGATGATGGAGAAATGAGGTGCAAGCAGATAGTGACGTGCATGTTTGGGAAAGGAGACTGAGAAGTTAATTTACCTTGATTGAAGAAAGAAAGAAATTAAGGTAGAAGGCTCAGAAGAAGAAGTGTGTGTTGTTGTTGTTGTTGGTTGTTGTCAAAGTTGGAGGATGGGAGCAACGTTGGAACAAATTGGTGAAACTATGAGAGTGTTTTATAAAGGGGGCATGTACACGCTTCGTACCCGCTTTCTCTCTACTGACCATAGCCATAGTGTGAATATGTTAATCCAATTTTCTTGGGTTAGTTCATACTGGTTGAAAAGTGGGCACTCCCATGTCTTCACTAACAGCTAGCTAGCCTTTGGTCAAATTGTGGGTTCTTTAATCTTTATTCGTGGCTTTGTTTGTTGGGTCAGGTTTGCGACGTCAATAATGCGTCCATTGCCAACGCAATAATTAACGCCAAAACGCTTGATTGAACCCCCAATGATGTGTGATATATTTTAATATCATTACCATCTTATCAAACGTGTCATTCCAAATAAACAATTTATCTATCATACTCCAAAAAAAACCAATGTGATAATAAATCCGGTAGAATCAGTGGATCAAAATTGACCCACGACTTGGATTAGAAAACATGAAAATTTTATCTATCTAAACAAAAGTTTAAATAGAATTACAGTGTTAAATATTTAAAACAATTAAATATAAACACTCCTTTGAACAAGTAATATAAAAAATAAATCAACAATCATATTGTAATAATAAAACTATGTCATTTTGAATAAAAAAAAAAGTATGACCCCTATAGAATCAATGGATTATTTGACTTATATCAACAAAATAATTGTTAGTTCAAGTACAAATTTGATCGGATCATACTAGGTTACATCATATTGATTGCATAATTAGTTTAATAATCAATTCAACCTAGTTAGACTACTCATTTATGATCGAACCGATCAAGTTGATCTGAGTTTTAAAATAAAAAGGATTTCAATAATATATTAAAAATACAAGTAATTTTCTTACTGATAAATATTAATTATTAATTAATCAATAGAAATATTTGAATTTGTGATTTCTCACTTCTTTTTCTTTTCATTTTACTATTAAGTTAACCTTCTATACCAAAAATGACTTTACAAATCTAAAATACAACCACACAATTACAGTGACTCAATTAGTCTTAGGAGAACCAAAGAGAGTTGCTAAACTGAAAATTTAGTGCCATCACAAGGAATCAGAACCCTGTCCATAGCTTTACCAAAAAAAACAAAAAGAACCCCGTCCAATCTATAGAAAGGATTAGATTCGACAATATGCCAATATCAGGGAGAATAAATAATTTCAAATATGAATCTATATCTTTTTATAATATTTTCAATTGGAAAAATATTAGACAATCGGTAAATATTAAAGAATTAAACGTTTACATAATTTTATTTATTATTTACTATTTTAATCGTAACTGTTTTTTAACGTAATTGTTAGATGATAAGAAAACATCGCTCACAATATATCATCACTAGAAATTTTATGATTATTGTCGCATGCTTAACTTATATATATCACTATAATTAAATTTATAATATCACAAGAGAAATTCACGATTCTTCTCACATGCTCAACTTTTTTTTTTTGTCAGTATCATATGTTCGACTTATTTATCACTGGAAGAAATTTTAATATTGACGGCTTTGGTCGTTAATAATCACAAAAAATGGTTAAGTATAAAATCTATTTCTTTTCTTTTTTCTTTGTCACCACCCTAAAGAAAAAAAATTCTTGGAGTGATGAAAGTTAGGGATGGGCATGGATTATATTTTTAAGAATCCAATTCATATCTATTTAAATAGATTGGATTTTAAATCTATATCTATATTTTTTTAAAAACAATTTAGGTTTAAGATCTAATCCATTTAAAGATATATGAATTTAGTCATATCCAATTTATATCCACTTAAATGTTATGAGATTTTTTTTAACAAATTTTACCTATTAAAGATTAAAAAGTGAAAATTTAGTACATGTCCATTTAAGAGCTATTTTCAACCAACATTGGTCAGGACCATTTTTTATCGATCTTGGTTAGTGTATTTTTAGCCTACCTCAACTAGGACAATTTCGACAAATATTGATCTAGACATTTTTAGACTGACATCAATAAGGACTATTTTTTGGCTGACATCAGTCAGTGCATTTTTGATCAACACTGGTCAATGATATTTTTGGTCGATCTTAGGTAGGTTACTTTTTGGTTGAGGTCAGCCAGAGTTTTTAGTCAATGTTGGTCGGTGCTATTTTTTGGCCAACATTGACTAAGAGTTTCTTGATCAACATCCAACGTGACTAGTTTTTTGCTGACGTTGGTTAGGGTTTTTGTGGTTAACATCGATAAGGTTTTTTTTTACCAACATTTGTCAAGACTATTTTTGGTCGATGTTAGCTAGGATTTTTTGCTAACTCTGGTTGAAACTATATTTTTGTTGGCAACAACTAGGATTTGTTGGCCAACATTAACCATGACTATTTCTTTTGGTTGGCGTTAAATAGGAAAATTTTTTGTTGACATCAACGAGGGTTTTCTCGATCAGCGTCACTTGGGGGAATATTTTGGCCAATATCAACTTGGTTTTTTTTTGCCGATGTCGATCGATGATGTTTTTCAGCCAATGTCGGTCAATGATGTTTTTGAGTCGATGTCGGCTAAAAAATAGCCTCGTTTAACGTTGACCAAAAAAACACTTGTCGGTGTCGAGCGAAAAACCTACCTGATGTCAATAAAAAAATAATCTCGACAGACATCGACAAAAAAATCTAGCTAACGTCGACCAAAAAATAGTCTCGACTGATGTCGGCCAAAAAAACTTTGGATGTCATAGACCAAAAAATAGTCAGAATCAACGTTGGCTAAAAAACTTTTACCAAGGTTAATCAAAAAATAGACTCAACCAATAACAGCTTAAAATCATCATTAGTTGACGTCGACCAAAATAACTCTAGAAGACATTGACAAAAAAATGACTCCTAACAAAGTTGGCCAAAAAAACTTAGTCGTCATTGTCCAAAATGTTGCATTAGATTTAAAAATCAAAACAAATATTCAATCCATATCCAATTAATTGGATTGGATTTAAAAATTCATAAAATTGGATTTGGGTATGAAACTAATCTATTTAAATGAATTTAAAGTAGATTGGATATAGATTATTTTATCGATAAGAATACTTTTATAGCCCTATGCCCTTACGGATGTCATTCACTACAAAAAAAAAAACATTTTTCCGACGGACAACATTCTATCGATAATTTTAACATTTTCGACGGATTTTTCTGACGGATTATTTTCTGTCAGAAATATTTAGATTACCGACGGAAATATTCGTCGAAAATTATTCTGTGGAAAAAAATTCAATTTCCGACGGATTTTTTAGCATTTTCGATGGATATTTCCTTGGGTAATTTCCGACGAATTTCGTCGGAAATTACCCACGGATATTTCCATCGGTAATTTCTGACGGACAAAATTCCGTCGGTAATTTTAGCATCTCCGACTGATATTTCAGTGGGTAATTTCTGACGGATATGTCCGTCGGTAATTACTGACGGAATTATCCGTCGGAAATTTCCGACGGACAATATTCCGTCGGTAATTTTAGCATTTCCGAAAGATTTTTTCGACAGAAAATATTTTGTGAAAATTTATGAATTTCCGCCGAATTATTTTTCGTCGAGAAAATTCTATCGGAAATACTTAGGTTACCGACAGAAATTTTCATCGAAAAATATTCCGTGGGAAATATTTTAATTTTCGACGAATTTATCGACGTAAAAATTCTATGGAAAATATTTAAATTGTATTTTAATTTTTTTACATTTATAAATTCTTTACTTTGCATTAAATATGTAAGATATTTGCTTTACTCATTTGTTTTGATATTTTTATTATTTTCTATAAAATAATAAAAGAGATACTATGATACTTGTAAGATGTAAAAACATTTATAATATTATTGTAAATAATTTTATTTAACAATTTTTTATTCACAATAGTGCAAGTCAGTTAATCAAAATTCATTCACAATCAATTTTAAATCAATTATTTAAAACTAGTTTAAAAGAACCGATTCGTCAAATAGTTCAAACATTTGAATTTAAGATCCAAACATTTTAATTTATTTTAAGAACTGAATTTAAATACAATCATCGGTTTAGAAATGAGAATACTCAACTACTTAGTTCAAACAATATTTGATAGTTTTGTCTCTTTACAAATGACTATGAATATCTAGTTCTTTGCTTAGGTTGATGGGCCTTTATCTTCTTGTTTAATATCCTTAAATATAACATCGACACACCAACTATTAATTAAAACATTATCTTTTAACTATAATTTGTAATTTTCATGTATATTTATGTATTTTAGTATTATTTTAGTTATAATAATTATAAATTTTTAATGGGAACGTATAAATGATATAAAAAAATCATATGAAAGAGAAATTAGAATTTCAAAGGAACATGTGCAAAGATATAATAACCCAGTTTTCTAAAAAAAAATAAAAAAATCTCATGCTAACAGCATGGGAGCGGCGCGATTAGCGTGGGATGCGGCGCCACTAGCGTGGAAAGTGGCGCCGTTAGCGTGAGATTGCACCAGAAGGCTTTTTCTTTCGAACATCTGGCGCGATTAGCGTGAAAATGGCACTGTTAGCGTGGGAGATGCTCCAGAGGCCATTTCATGCGGTTTTATGGCGCGAATAGTGTCATTTTGGAGCGAGTAGCGCCACAGATATGCCATGTTGGCGCGGTTAGCGCCATAAGTGCCCAGAATACCTGTTTTTACGTGATCTTGGCGCGAATAGCGCCAGATATGATGCGATTGGCGCGGGGACGCGGGCAGGACAGGTATAAAAGGCCATTTTCTCGAATTTCTGGTCCAAAACCCTCTTCTTCCCCTTCCTCTGCGTTTTTCCTCCATTGATGAGCCTTGGAGCTTCATACCCACTTCATCTTTGATCTAAACACTTCCCTTTCAACATAAATTTGTAGGGAACCCTCCTATAAGCTAGAATTCTTCATCCTTTTTCTCTAAAATCTATCAATCGGAGAGATCCCTTTCTCTAGGGAACTTTGGAAAAGCTTGAGTTTGCGGAAAAAGGCGACGATTCAAGGACGCTAAGGCTTGGGAAAGTCATCTTCTAGCATTCCTTGACCGTTTAGAGGTAAGAAACTCAAGTTTTATCGATTGATTTGTGAGTTTGATTTTGGGATGAATAGTGACCCACTTGAGCTAGAGCTAGAATTAGCCTTGGGTCCTTTAGAAATATATGTTTAGACTGTTGTTGTGATGAAGGATTAGGTTTCATATGTTAGTTTCATGAAATTTGGTTCTTGGCTCTGAGAAATGCATGTGTTGATATTTTGTTGGTTAATTGATGATTATAGAACATGCAAGAGCCTTGATACTTGCTCTATATGTGCCTGAGAGGCTATATGAACAGCTACATTGTGTTAAAGAAACCGTTCAAACCACGTTGTGCATTCTTGAGTTTTTGGCCTGTATAGAGCTTGGAGCTCTTTGTTTTGGCTTGTACCGAGTCTTGTGGAGATTCTAGTGCCTTGGCTAGGCTAAGATAGACCACTGTGGGTCTGTGTGTTGTTAGTGATTTGGTTGGTTTTGATAATGAATGGGTAATATATTTTATCACAAGTTCATTTTGCTCATTTTTATATGGTAATGGTGACAATAGTTTTATAACAGTTGTTTTTGTGTTAGGTAACCTATCATATAAAATGCTTTCTTGAAGCTTTTTTTTTTTTTTTGTGAAGGCTTTCTTGAACTTCTGTGGGTTTAGATTTTAGAGATATGAGATGCCATATGTTTGCCTTCATACACACACACCCACACCCACAAACACACATATTGTCTGTGATTATTCTTTTATGTTCTCCTTTGTTTGTTGGTTTCAGGCGTTGGGTACAAGCTGTATTTTGCGTATCAAATAGTTCCAACTCTTCTTCATGCATAGAAGCTGAGGCCAATAATCTTGACAGTGATAATGCCAATATGGAAATCAAGCAAAATAGTTTGAATGGTGGTTTAAATGATTCTGCAGTTGACTTGTCTGAGGACATGGCAGTTGACATGTTTGGAGTCTTACCTTCCAACAAATATGAGGTAAGGTTCTCTCCTTTGCTCAGTCATTGCTGGTTCTCTCAAGATTTTACAAAAAAATTAATCAGATTCCATGCAATCATTTTTTACTTAGTATCTGAACATATGCGATCTGAGCTAGCTTCTTTTCAGATGTTCTACAAATTTTCTTAAATGGCCATCAATTGAAATTTCTTGACACTGGGAGCGAAGTTTATGTCTTAGTCCATTTGTCCACTGATACTTTTGGTACATTAGATACTCAATTC
>PYAF01006145.1:1362688-1375822 GCA_007407185.1 Glycine tomentella
ATAAGTTTAGAAAAAGTTATTATTATTTTTGAAAATTTAATTAAATAATAGTATAAATAGTTTTTTTTTTATTTTTCAATTATAAATTGTCATGTAGGTTAATTTTTTTAATTTTATAATAATTATTTTAAAAGTTGTACCTAAATTTATTTATAATGGATTGATGGTGTAGAAATCATTTCATTGAAATCATATACAAATGAAACACTTTTTTTATATGAATAGGAAGAGATTGAATAAAAATAAAATATAATAAATTTTATTATTTAAATTATTTAACATAAAATAAAAGTTAATAAAATTTGACTGCGCATATTTTATTTATATTATTATTTTAATTTAGATATTTAAGATTAAATAATTTATTCTGGAATAAAATATCTAAACAATTTTGGATCTCGATTTATCCAATTGAACTACGTTAATTAATTAAAGGGCTTAACTTTTTCTAAACTTATTATTTAATTAAATTGAATCATAAACATTATTTAAATACAATCAAGCCTCATGGTATTCAGATAGGGATAGAAATAGACTAGGTCAGGTTAGACTTGGTTAGGCTTGGTTAGGCCTGGCCTTAGCCTTATTTAAAAACATCAAGTCTATCCTAGCCTATTTACCTGTTATAGACTTTTTTCTTTTTAGGTTTGGCCTAACCTATTTAAAAGCACGTCTTAACCTACGAGCCTATTAAAAAGCTTATTTTACAATAAATATTATATATTAGTGAAACTTTGAGAATTCACATAATACTTTTTTTTAATTTAATATAAAGAAATACACATATTGACATACTTTCCTTTTAATTTATGTGTGAAAAAAAATAAAATTAATTAGAACACTCTAATACGAGATTAAAATTCACTAATCACAACAAACTCAATTAAGAATGTAGGCTATTTAGATTTTATCTTATCTTATTTTATTCCTTTTTTAAAAAGATTGATTTATATCTTTTTAATTTTAATATCTATCCATCTATCCATATATATATATATATATATATATATATATATATATATATATATATATATAGGCTATCCTGGCATGCCTAACAGGCTTTTTGTAAAGCTTAAGTCCGGCCTTTTTATTTATTTAAATAGACTTTTCAAAAAGCCTAAATCTGACTTTTATAATAAACAAGCTAGGTCAGGCCAAAGGCCCCTGATAGGTGGTCTGGCCTATTTCCATCCCTATACTCAGATCAACGAGTATTAGTTGTGATTACCTATATAGATTAAGTAACAAAAAATACAAACCATTAAATAATAATTTAAATATTTTTATATTTAAATAAAATTATTTGTTATTTTTTTCTTTAAACAAGTGGTTCCAAGAGAGGCTAATGGGGTGGCTCCGGCTGGGGTTTTAACACTTCTAGAGTCTGATTTAGCTATCTTGTAGTTTTGTGTTTTGTTTCCTACTCTACCAAAAAAAGAAACAATTATGTATATTTAATAAAATATTTACTAAACTTTTACTTTCTTAATTACACTCTTTCATTTTAAAGAAATCAGATATTTCGACGACAGTATATTACTCAGTTTAGCAACTTAAACTAATTAATTCTAAGTTTCTATAATTAGCAACTTGTAAGAGTACGTAAGTTTATTGCTTTAAAAATTTTGTAAGTGTTTATTTTAAATTAAAGTTAAAATTAACAACTCAACAGTAAAACTGGTTTTGATTTTACAAAATTTCAAAACTAAAAAGACACAACCATCCGAATGGACCTAAATTTCTAATAACATATTGGCTTTTCTCTTCTTCTTTTGTTTTTTTTTAAAAAAAGTTTTCAATTTATGGTACATTCTCTTGTTCCAAAAACCAATAATGTTACTTTTCAAAAAAATTGTGGACTTCAATCTAGGTGCCTTTGAGCCTTTTGGACCTTTTAGTGTTGTTGGGGCCAAGTAATTTTGTTTCAAAGAGATGGGTTCCTTAGCTAATTTAGGATTAAAACATGATTTTTTTCTTGTAAAATACTCAAAGTTCATTTTTAATTTCTGTAAAAAAAATTGTCATATTTTTTATTCATGCAAAATTATAATGTGTTATTTTTTATTTCGAAATTATGTTTAGATTTATGATCGGGTTAGAATAGGAGACCTTGGCATATCTCGCACTGTAGAAAACCTATTTTTAACAATTGGATATTTTAATTTTTGAGTCAACAATTGAGTTTTTTTTCCTTCTTTCATCCTTTCCCTATTTTGGCCCTGGTTCTCCTCTGTCAGTTAACATGCTCAATCACCATGATTGTCCTCTATGTTCCTTTAACCAGCAAGAGTTTGTCATCAATTTATCACCACCATAGTCGAAAGCATCCGTTGTACAAAAGGTTTTCCTCGTCACACTCTCGTCTTGTGCCACCCTTGTATGGCAGTTTCTTTCTTTCGATTCTCTGGGCGAGCAAACATTATCGTGCCACCATGACCGTGATGCTCACGACTTCCCATGACCAGTTGGCCACCGCAAGTGCATCTCTGTGCGTGTGGCACACTACCACCAAAAGTGCTAATGGAATTTTTATTTAGCATATTTGGTTGTGCCTTGGACAGATCTGACTTAGTTTTGTTAATTTGAATTTGATTTCAAAATGAAACACACATCTGACTTGGTTTTGTTCCATGGGTGAAAAAGAAAGGATGGGGGAAGAGGGTTTCAAAGAGAATGACAAATCTGATTTGCTTTGGTTATAGTTTTAATTGTTTTTATTAAAAGTTGATTGCCCTAAACTCATAGCTTCAACGGTTGTAGTTTTAATCATTCTTATTAATTATTCTTCAGATTTTGGGGTTGGAGGTGGGGTTCTTTGGTTTAGGTGCAATGTGTGATGGTGGTTGAGATGCAATACTTGATCTTCCTTTTTTATCCTTCAATTTGTATTTATGTTATTGCTATTAATTTATCAAAAATATTATTAATACTAACAATATATATAATATATAATTCTTATTTCATAATAGTATATATATATGTGCAATTTTGATTCATTGAATGTGTATACATTATAGCTTTCATTTATATGAAAGAAACTTATTAGCACAGTGATTAAATATTGTTATTGTAGTTTAGGGTAAATGGGTTTTAATTCGTCTTTAACATTTTAATAATTTTTGTTTTATTTTAACACGTCATCACGTCTTGTGTTACCTACACGTTATAGAAAAACCAAAAATGCACGTTTTTTTTTTGTGTGTGTGTGTGTGTGTGAATGTGATATTATTATTATTAGAATCGAACTACGTATGCTTAAAGTAACTATCCCTTAAGTTACACCTTGTGGATATTTTTTAACCATTAGTTAACAAAACCATTTTAAATATAACCTACATTTTTTTTTGACAGAAAATATAACCTGCCTAGTTAACCATTTTCAATTCATCAATCTAAACTACTCATTTAAAAATTATTACATCCAACGAGATTCACATGATGGCTCACCAGTGCTCCAGAGATTCCTTTGCGCACAAAGATGCGATGAAACAACCCCACCACAATTTAAAACATAATTTGCTAAAATATGTGAAGTGGTCCCTTTGGTCAATTTATTTACTTAGTTTTGCTACTGAAATCCGAGAGATAGAAAATTATGAGAGAAAACAAAATAAACAATTCTACAAGTTCTCTTATCTATTTTTTAAGTTTTTATATAAGTTGTTATTATCTAACAATAATCAATAAAATTTCAATATATTATAAACAACTTATATAGTATAAGAATAGATCAAAATTACTAAAATTAAAGTATTATTTTTTTAGATTAAGCATTACGAATATTACTAACGAAGAAATAGCACTACTCAAAAATCAAAACAAAAAAGATAAAAGAAAGTTATACAATGCATAGTTTCCACTTTCCAAGGCTAGCCTTTAGCAACAAGTTAAGTCCCAATTTCCGATAATGGACCATACTGCTTTATTGTTCGTCCGTCAGGGTCACGGCATTGCCTCCCTCTAACCGATTCAGTGTGATGCTGTTGTTCATCCTTTTTCCTTCCCACGTAACAATTATTTCTTCCTCTATAATTTGAAGCTTACACCTACCTAAGATTAGATTGAATAGGATAGGACATTTAATACACTGAATCGGTGGTGTTATTGTAGTTCAGTCCTGTTCATCCACTACATAAATTGCATCAGTCCTACCCTAAGGTTTCTGGCCAGTTCCTTTACGCCCATGTTGAATTCATCCTCCATCTGCCACCAATTAAAACAAACCAAATTAAGTTTAGGCCAAGTACCTAAACTCATTAACATTTTTCTTTATGCCTAATATTATAAAACAGATATCACACGATTTATAATTCACACACTATATTTTTTCTATCATCATATTCATCCAAATCCAAAATATTTGTTTAACTAACATAAGTCAATGTAAGTCAATGTCACTTGTATCAATTATGATTCACATACCATACTTAGAAGATGTTTAATTTAACATTAGATTAAAAATACATACATTTTCATACATGTTTTTGTGAAAAATAAAAACTCATAATTCTTTATTATCATTTAGGAATTTTTCAACGGTAAATCAAATAGACACCTAACCAATTGAATTAAACTCACTAATACACCTATCAAATGTAAAATATTTAAAAACTTTCTTTAATCTTATACAATTATTTTTAATAAATAACAAAAATAATGTACCTCGGCTACGATGGTTGTGTCGAGAACAGAGGAACCGAATGACAAGGCGCTGCTATTGACGACCGAGAGATGAAGTTTCTCTATCTCTCTGAATATGTTCACCAGCACCGCCTTTTCCTTCTCGCAGAGGATTCGAATCAGCACGCTCTTCTTTGACACCCTCGCCTCAACTTCTGGCAGTGACAAACTCGCTTTTGTTGAGATATCATCGGAGTTCCCGAGCTCGCAAGAGTTTGATGAAGTGTCTGAGACATCCTCGTCCGCAGGAAAAACCTGAGATTTCTTCGCAAACACCATTGATTCCTCGTTTTTCCTTTTGCTCTGCTCCTCCAGCACCTTCACTTGCTCCTTCAGCTGCTTCACATACCTTATAGCCTCCCCCAACACGGACACCTTGTCCATCTGCAAACAAATTACCATTCCTTAGTACCATTTACAAATATATGCTCAAATGTTTTTTGGTCGCCATTACATATATTGGTGTCAAATATTTACTAGTTTTATTGATAATTAATTTTTGTCAAAGAGTATGATCGATCACTTTTAATTCTTCTAACCAAGTTTTTTCATCCATCATGCTCAAATCTAATTTAAATGTTTGAGCAACATAATTTCAACTTAACAACATTGCATAACTATTTCACTGAATAGAAATTGAACCACAAAGAGACTGAGTATGGTGAAAGAGACTAATTCGACTCTAACATTGCGATGAATCAAGGTTCAAATTTCTATCCGAAGAAGCATTTAGATTTAGTACCGACAGAACTTTGAACAGTGATAGTAAACAAAAAAAAAAAAAAAATTGAACCTTTTTGAGTTCTGGAATAAGGGCAGAGAGGGCAATGAACTGCTGGCTAATTTTTTCTCTCCTCATTCTCTCAGCAATGATGTGATCTTGTGTGTGATGAGAAGATCTGGCACATGACCCCATTTTCTTGTTCTCCTGAGTAACTAATCGTCTTGGTTCATTCTTTGAAGGCAAAAGCTTTGAGGCTGATTCAACCGTAATCGGTGGTGGATTTGTGTTGTCAAAGGAGAGAATATAGGAGGAGGGAGTGGAACTGGAAGCTGTCTTTTGTGAGAGTTGTTCTGTCTTTGGTAACTTGAAAGGCCTCTCCAAGCCACTCTCAGCCGCTGAAGAGTGACTCTCTACTGTGGAAAATGAGCTTGAGCTTTGCTGATTCTTCTCTAATAATGCAGTGGCTACATCATGAGGAGATGCTAAAGTTCCATTCACATCATCCACTTTTATGTCTGATTGACCCATGAAACTGTAATCATCTGGTTCCTGGAACAATGCAGTGAAATTTGAGCAAGAGTTAGATTCACAAAAAGTTCAAGCTTGTAAGCACTAACTATGGTGTATGATATGATTTTACCATGTCACATAGCCAACTAGTCCATGATTCCTCCAGTGATGTCATGCTATTGCAAATTTTGTTCCAGTTAGTGCAAGCAACTGAGCATCAATGTCCTGAAAGTAAGAAATTAATATAAAAAATTAAAAAGGTGGTCCTGTAATTTGATATTGACACCAATATATTCTTTAGCTCGTATATAAATTCCAACAGAAAATAAATGAGATCAATTACCTCTTCCAGCAATAGGTGAATGGCTCAACCGAATCTAGGGAAAAAACACAAGTTGGCTCGTTTGGATTTATAGAGGCGGGTAGCAGCACCCTATATGCACGCATGCGCAGTTTCTTCAATTTTCAGTCATAATTTGTTACGTGTCCAAAACTGCTTGTTCCACATGTTAATTTACCAATATATGTCGCTTCAAATTTGATACTTCACATGTTAATTTACCAATATATGTCGCTTCAAATTTGATACTTCAGTAATAGATTCCAAATTAAGATTATAAATCACTTTTTAGTCGATCTCATAGTGTCATTTAAGATTAAAGATATATTTAGATTTTTTTTATTTTTTTTAGTGGTAGATTTTATTTTAAAATTTTAAAAAGAAAGAGGGAAAAAATATTTTATTTTGAACAATGTACATATCTTAGAAGTTCTTTTACAAGAACTCATTTTTCATATTGAAGATTTTTTTACCTTTTTTATTAAGAGATCTAGTGAAGATCAGATCTTCAATTTAAGATCTAATACTAAAAAAAGGTCATTAGATGGAATAATGCTACACATGCACACTATTACATAGATATCATTTTATAGCAGTATAATTTATGAAAAAAATAGGTTATCCACTCACATTGAAAAATAAAATGATTTTATATCATTATTCAATTATAAATTAATTATAAATTATTTTTTTAATCAAATTATATGATATTTAAAATTTTAGTAAGTATTAAAAATATAATTAATTTATAAAATTAAAAAAACATTAGATAATTTTTTAATATATTCTTTATTTTTTAAGTAATAAATTATATATTCTTTCTATATATTATTTGCATTAAGTATTTGTCAATGGTAGTCTTGAAGAAAAGTATTTAATTTTTTTGCTTTGGAAAAAAATATTTAATAAAACATTGATTTTGTATAATGATATCTATTTTGAAACATTTTTCTTCTTCCCTAAAATGTTGTATAATTTGAAACAAATGAAGTATTATATATGTTAAGATTATTGACTTTCAATAAAATTGACTTGGAAGTTGAAGGGAGAAGGTGAGGGAGATGTTTGGATTCATATATCTCCCATCAACATTTTAACAAAATTAACAATTAACATTTATCAATAAAATAAATATTAAGGTTATTGACTTTCATAAAATTATCTTAAAAATCATAACTTTTTTATTAGTTGACTATGTAAAATTATTTTATATTGTTAGTGCATGATTATTAAATTATAATTTTTATTTTTTCACTATTTAAAGCGCTATCTAAAATACTTTAAGGATGAAAAATAAAATAAACACATTTTGCAAGGGCTAAAATATTTTTTTTCCAATGACAAAAATAAAAAAATGCTAAATTATAATGAAAAAAAGTATTTAATCCAAATAAAAAAAAACTAATGTATTTGTACGAGATTTAAATAGTTATGCATTAACTATATAAAATTATTTTACATTATCAATTTATTACAAATCAATGTTAACATAAATTTTAAGATAATTACTAAAATTAACAAACTTATCATATATGATAAATTATAATAATATAAAACTCTTTTACATTATCAATCCATCACATATTTCCTCTTTTTATGGACCTTCAACACATTAAACCTTCATAATTTTCTTGAAGTATTTGAATATTACAATTAATATTAAGAGATATAAAGTATATGAAAAATGTACGTGACACGTAATTTGCCTAAAATATGAAAGAAAAATTATAAATACATATTCATTTACTCTTTTATCTCATTTTCACATCATTTTCTTTATATATTTTTTAAATTACTTGTTACGTCTATTATTTTCTTTCTCTATTTTTTCTCATATTATCTTCTTTTTCAACCCCAATCCACCTTAAAAGGCATAAAGGGTGGACGTTATCATACTACAGTATGAAATTAAAAAAGCCTTTTAGTACGATGTTTGTAGAGGTGATTAATTATGCCAATTAGTAATTTGTTACGACTATAAATATATATTTGCATGCAGGAGTAGTTTGAGCAAGGTATTTTTTTTGCTTTACTAGTTTGAGCTAGGTATGGTAAACGAGGGAAATTATTACATTTGTAGAGAACTTGCAGCTTTGTAGTCTCAAAAGTTGCTCCCATTGATAATTTCGTGCCCTAAAGTCACATTAGATGATGATGGTTTGTAAATTAATTTTATTTGTACAAAAGTTGTCTTAGAAGATGGCTTGCATTTAAGATCCACAAAATTTGTTTGGATTCTTTGGAAGGAGGTTTCTATTTCCATGCGCAGAGTTATAATGTAAAAAGATATGTAACTTCGAAGAAGAAAAAAACTTGTAATTTTATCTACCTGTGAAAAAGCCTTATATAGTGTAAAGGATTTGTCACACACACACACGTGTGTGTAAAAGCTATATTATAAAATAATTCTAAATAAATATAATTATATTAGGTTAAATTATGATAAATCTTTTTTTTAAGTGAAAATCAAAGAAAATAATAAAAGATTTATAATAAAATACAAAACTTAATAGTGTGCTCAAACCAAATGAGTTAAGCATCACTATAGGATGCATAGCATAAATATTTATTCCAACTCACTCTTTCTCTTGACGCCCAAAATGAATATCTATTGTGATTTTATAATTTTTTTCTCACAAATTTAGCAATATTGTTAATTGAACTATATTCATATACTATTTTTAACTTATATATTTCAATAACTTCTTCATATATAATAATATTGAAAATAGTTTGATTATATTTTATCTTCTATTATAAACATGATTTATACATCATTACTTACCTAATAATTATTTATTTCATAAATCTTTATTAAATCTGTTTACCTAAATAACTCAAAGTAAGATGATTTTCTGTTACGGCATATAACTTATTGAACAGAGATTGTGGGCAAAAAATTAAAAATAATATAAATTAAATAAAAAAATTAGGCAAATGGTGCAATGGAAAAATAATTTGGACATCTGATGCACTCAAACACGCCCAAATGGGGCGTGTTTCACCCGCATGTGACACGTGGCAGCCATACAGACGAGGCGCGGTGTGCTTGCAAACTTCGGAAGGTCATAACTTTTGATTGGGATGTCTGATTGAGACGAAACTGGTAGTCACGCGCTTAAAATTGAGAGGAGAAGCCTTGGGTAAGTTCCCAAAGGGGACTTGGTCAAAAAATTTCCCAAAAGAGGCCTCTAAGTGATCCAAAATTGCGATTTAATCTTCGAACACCCAAAAAATTTCTTGTTTTCTATTTTTTTATTCAATTATTGAATTGCATGCTAGTGATAAATTTGTCTAATTACTTCTTTGAATTTCGAGTATTTTGACATAAAATCCACCTTCATCGGATATTCCTATCAAAATGGTGTAATGTTGGTGTAATTTTTTTTGGTATTTTTATTTACCAAAATTATATTGTAGACTGTTAAACAATTTTGGTTTAAAAAATTAAAAAATGACAATATTGTGGTCGCAATTTTACCGTGTGATTTTGTTCAACTTTTGAAATTAGTATTGCGACCACAATATTGTCATTTTTAATTTTTTAAAAATCCGTCTCTAATTCGATCTCTAATTTAGTCACTAACAGTTTTTTATAGAATATTGTGTTTTTTGTAAATGTGTTGCGACCAGAATATTGTAATTTTTTAATTTTTTTAAACTGAAAATGTTTAAAAATTTACAGTATAACTTTGGTAAATAAATATACCAAAAAAATCACTTAATTTGAGCTAATTTTTTATTAGCTTTGTTGTTAAAATTAATTACTGTATATAATTAAATGTGCATGTAATTTTTAATTTTTATACACCCATGATTGTTTAAGTTGATGTTTTTATTTTTACATCTTAATGTCTGCAAAAAATTAGCCCAAATTAGGTGTACGATATGTCTTTCAAACGGTCATAGCCCAAATTAGGTATATAGTATGTCCTTTAAACAGTCAAAACTTTTGATAGAAATGTCCGATGGAGACGTACGATATGTCAAAATGCTCAAAATTCAGATAAGTAATTAGACAAATTTATCACTAGCATGCAATTCAATAATTAAATAAAAAAATTAGAAAACAATTTTTTTTTTGGATGTTCGAATATTAAATCGTAATTTTGAGATACTTAGAGACCTCTTTTGGGAAAATTTTTTGGCCAAGTCCCCTTTGAAAACTTGCCCAATATTTCTCCTCTCAATTTCGAGCGCGTATCACCATTTACCTAATTATTTATTTAATTTATATTATTTTTAATTTTTTTCCGAGATCGTGATATGCTTCTATTCACATAAAATGATAAAATACAACACGGCTCGAATCTTAACGTAACTTTATCCAGTTCAAATTTGTTTTAAGTAAAATTCATAGTTACGAGTCTACAGGTATTAATTGGCGTCACTTATGCTGGCTTATAAATTACTCTCTGCCTTTTTAGTACAAATTCAGTAATATAATTATGTTTTGTAATAAAAAAAAGTAATTTAATTATGTTAAAGATCAAAATTTTACCTTTTCTATTTGATTTTTCTAAAACAATACGTTTTTCCTTTAATATTAGGAGTGTGAACCAAACGTATCCTTTTCATCCAAAATGAAAACGGTATTTAAGTTTAATCAATTTCGAATATAAAAAACAACAAATAAAAAAATAACCCACGCTAATAAAAAAAAACTAATTAACATTATTTAATTATACCAATTTTATATTTTCCTTAAATTACCATTCTTTGAAACTTAATATCAAAAATAAATTAAACAGAGTCATTAAAAATAAAACCTCAATTAAAATTAAGAATATTTAAGGAATAATTTTATTAAATAAGACAATTATTTCAGATTTGTTTTATATTTAAGACCGACAATTTTTTTCGAGACCAAAGAAAATCTATTATATTTACAACTTATTTAGTTTATATTTTTACTTACTTGGACATTATATATATAGAGAGACACATCAGTTTCTCTTTTTATATAAAGAGTTACAAAAGTTTTATTAATGAATAAAAAAATTTCGATTGAAAAAGAATCATAATGTCATTATTTTTATTCGTCATGGGTTGTCGTAAAAATCTTATAATAATTGTTAAAGAACATTTTGATCAGGAACCAATTATGGATTTAGGTATTTATTCTAATACTTAATAATCAAATATATTGTAGATCTTAAGACCTATGATTTTTAAAGGACAATAAAATAAGAATTAAAGATTACAAATTTTCAACAAGGGGAAGGGATGAATTTTAATGGAGGGAAGGAAAAATTTTGGTTAAATATTATGTTTGGTTGAGAAGAGGAGGAGATTTAGAAGAATTTATTTTTCTATCTTTATAATCTTAAAATTTCAAAACATAGAGATATTTTAGTCATTTTAATTGAAATGTTTTAAATCTCATTATTTTTTCTCCAATATTTGAGGGAAGCAAAAATTAGATGAAAACGAAATTTTCTTTCATCTCTTTTTAAAATTGAACCAAATTAAAAAAAATTCTCCCCTTTCCTCCTCCCCCTCCATTTTTCTGCAACCTAACAACATGTAAGTTTATAATTGAAGAAAATAATATTCTAATTATGTTCAACTTTGTAACCAGTGAAAATGTTTCTTGATAATCTAGGTTGAACGGTTTGGGTATAGCTATTCGCTATAAATCTCACCTTGTAGCACTCTATGGATCTATTTGTCTTATGCTTAATGGATAAGACATATTTAAAATTATTGTTCTTTTCTTTCGACAATGACATTTTCATGTGTCTTTCTTCCATAAACTTATAGTCTATTTTGTGATTAGGAGCCAATTTGGGTCATTAAAGGCTTTTTTATTGTCCTTAAGATGTATTTGAAGGGTTGCTTGTACACAAATATTTTAAGTAGTTGTGATTATCTCTGGGTACAAACATAGTTGGCGATTGGATACTTTGTCTTCTTTCCTTCATGATTAGGTGAGTATCAAATCAGTTCCTTGCCAGAACTATACCTAAAAAGTTATTTTTGTATCCGGAACAGTGGTCGTTTTGCCACATTTTTTAAAATTATTTGTCAATCTGCCACATGGTCTAAGTTAATTTTCGAAATGCCACGGAGGCTAAATCGTTGGCCAATGGAGCGAATTAAGACGATGACGTGGTGGACATGCATTGGGCGCTGAGGACGGGCAGCTGACATGTCAATTTCGCTGGACATGTCAGCGAATTAGGCATTCCGCTGGACAGCTCAGCGGTTTCTGAGTGGTTCTTCGCCACACATGACAGCGGCATATACGATGGCTGACGTGGAGTTGAGTTTGGTAGCTTGGGCAGCGAATTATGCACCCTTGACCCATTATATAACTCCTTTCCCTTTCCCTGTCAACGACTCCCTCCCCTCTGTCGCTTTCCTTATCTTTTTGCTTCCTCACTTCTTTTGTGGTCTCAATTCATTGTCTCTCATTTTGCTTCCTCACTCAACAGGGTCTTTTTCATAGGTAAAATTATCATTTTTTATTTGTTTAGTTTATGTTTCAAATATTGAATATATTTGTTATTTAAATAGTTGTAAATATTAAAAGATATTTAGGTTGAAGATTTTAAATATTACATTAAGGGATGATTTTAAACATTAGGTTAGATGATTTTTAGTGTTAGTTTATAATTATTAATTGCATGCTGAATATATTTTATATATAAATAGTTGTAGTGGTATTAAATGATATTTAGGTTAGAGATATAAAACACTAGATTAGAGGATCATTGTAAACATTAGGTTAGATGATTTTTAGTGTTAGTTTATAATTATTAATTGTATGTTCAATATATTTTATATAAATAGTCGTAGGTATTAAATGATATTTAGGTTAGAGATATAAAACACTAGATTAGAGGATCATTTTAAACATTAGGTTAGATGATGTTTA
>PYAF01006145.1:1375922-1418290 GCA_007407185.1 Glycine tomentella
TGAAAATATAATAATTCAAGTATAATAATTTAAGATTTGATGTAATAAATAGAGTAACTAAAGAATTAATTTAATAAAAATAATTATACATATAATAAAAATAATGATTAAAAATTTAAAAATTAATAGTTAAATATATGATGTAGTTAAAATTATAATTAAAGTTTTGATTTGATAAATATAAAATTTAAAAATTAATAATAATAACAAGTTAAGATTAAATAAGTAAAAATTTAATAATTAAAGATATGTCATAAAATTATAATTAAATATTTGAATAAAACCTATGTTGTTGAAATTGTTGAACGAAACATCACTTTATCAGCATTCCCCCAACAAAGATTGTGAACATCAATTTATATCCAGCTATTTTATAAATTATTAAATTAGTTTAAATTAGTATAATGTACGACGAAGTCTAGCATACGCAAGCTAAACCTGTGCGTAAATTACGAAAGCTTGTTTGCACCGTTGGATCAATTAATTTTTATGTAATTTTACTTTTTTCTTTTTCTTTTTTTGGTGCATTTCCCGAATTACCCTTATCTTCATCCATTGCATCTTCCTCCTAGCGGCATCAACACACTGTACACCACACCGCACATCGCCGCCGCCACCACCAAACCGATGGTGGCTTCATCGGCGCCACCCCATTACTCCAAAGTGTCCAAGTTTGAATCTTTGAGGAAAACCAGCACGTGGGTAAGTGGTGCTTGTTAGATAGAGAAAAAAAAACAGAGGCAATCGAGAATGGAGAGGTTCGGGGTGAGATCTTCACCACACCAACGACGCCGACGATCACATCGCACTTGAGATTAGCGGTGGCGCAGCCCTCAAGCGCCAATGAGAGCCTTTGGTTTTGTGTGGTTCTTATGTCCTGTACTGTCGCACCGCACCGTCACACTGCACCTCCCACCATAGCGGGTTCTTCTGGACATGCTCTGCATGTGCCATTTAGAGGTGCGGTGGACTCCCACCCCCTTCTCTCTTCTTCTCCAAGCCCCACCAGAATGACAATAGAACCGTGACTGAGTCATGACTCAGTGGGTGTGTTCGTGACTCACTGCAGATCAAGGAAATGGAGGTGGCTTTGGCGATGAACCAGAGCAAAGATGGGTTCCTGGTTTGGAAAGAGACGGGATGACAGAGAGAGAAAGGTGACAAAGAGAAGGGACAAATTGGGAACCAGAAAAAAAAAGAGAAACAAATTGGAACTGTGGATTTAAAATTATAAAAATCTAATGGGTCAAAATATCTCACGACAAGCTTTCGTAAGTTACGCACAGGTTTAGCTTGCGTATGCTAGACCCCGTCATAATGTACACCCTACTGATATGATTATGTTTAAAGGATGGTGAAAGTCAAGGGCTTGAGCGAACGACGGATAAGGAAGGAAGACAGACCGAGAGGTGTTATGGAGAATGAATCGTGGGAGCATATTTCGAGTCTGGCGAGGAATTTTGGGCGTTCGGGTGTGAGGGAAGGGGGAACTTTTCGCACTTGAAAATGTGTCATGGGTCTTGAGTAAGTTCCATTTGTCAGTGTTGGGACATGACGGACCAGAGTGAGCGGAGTTTGATTTTATTTGAAGTGCAACACCATTGTTTTTTTGAATTACGCACGTGCCAACTATGAGTGTACACGTGCCAACATTCAATGGTGTTGCACTTCAAATAAAATCAAACTCCGCTCACTCTGGTCCGTCATGTCCCAGCTACACCGATGAATGGAACTTACTCAAGACCGACGTTGCTATTTCAAGTGCCAAAAGTTCCCCTTTTCCCTCAAACCCGAACGCCCAAAATTCTTCGTCAGACTCGAAATATGCTCCCCCAATTCATTCTCCATAACACCTCTCGGTCTGTCTTCCTTCCTTATCCGTCGTTCGCTCAAGCCCTTGACTTTCACCATCCTTTATACATAATCATATCAACAGGGTGTACATTATACTAATTTAAACTAATTTAATAATTTCTAAAATAGTTGCATATAAATTGATGTTCACAATCTTTGTTGGGGGAATTTTGATAAAGTGATGTTTCGTTCAACAATTTCAACAACATAGGTTTAATTCAAATATTTAATATATCGAATGTTTTTTAATTAATAATTAAAAATTTTTATGTATTAATTTATGGAAATTTTTTGTAGAAACTTCTACATACAGTCATGGATAATGATGAACACGCTCCATCCACATCATCAACTGAGTCCGCGCTGAGTGTCATTGACCCAGGTCCATCCGTGCGAAGTCTCCTTACACTACAGGAGAAACATATTTCCACTTATGTGTGGAATTCGCAGGGTGATCCATCCATGCGGGATCGTGTTATTAATGTTAGGCACGCCGCGACACACGATCACCAGGGTTCGTTATTCCAACGCATGTGTGTTCATTATTCCAAATGCCTACAACCCATTCAGTGCCACCCTTTTTTTGATATGCCCTCATCCTCCATGGACAACCGTCATAATGATTTTCGCAAACCATTATAAGTCTTTTCATATCACTTTTTTCTACTACGGCAGTGCGATGATTAGCCATACAAAATTGTTTTATAGCCAATTGCACATCCCGCTTGGTCTCAAACACCTGATTCTTATATAATTGTTGACCCATCTGCCAGTTAGGTATTTGACCTCCTTCCATATCACCAGACTCCTGGTCTGGGTATGCCCAATTAACATGTGTGTAATGCCTTACGTCAGACCAAAATGGAACGGTGTCGTCTCCTAATTCATTAAACATATGACACATTGTGAATGAAAAACTTTTCCATGATTAATTAAAAAAATTAATCATCTTCTCACATTTATATTTCTAACACTTTTTCCTAAATCATTCAATAATTGTATAAAAGTTTTTACAACTTTTATTCATCTCCTTATAATTTAACCTACACCAATTTCTATTAAACCTACAATAATTTAATAACTACTGCATAACAAAATATTGTGCATCCATACCTTGACCCTGCATTGGGTCTTGCATTCCGATATTGCCCGGAGAAGGAATTGGAAAACCACGCTCGAAGTCACCGTCTACATCCGTATCTGACGAGTCACCATCTGGAACAACACCTTCGTCCACCTCGTCCTCGAAACTGTCCATAGGCCAAACTGGGTCGTGGGCTGGCACCATTTCATTTCCCATTGCTTCAGGTGCTGGTGCTAGTGGAGGCGATATATGCATATCTTCATAATCCATTTGTTGTGTTGGTTGGGTTGGTATTGGTAGTGATTGGGATACATCTCTATCTTCTGGATTCACCGACGGCTCTCTATTTATGTCAATGGACCTATCGGGCTGGACCATACGGTGACTGCTAGATTGTCCCCCACAGTTTAATTCTGCATACAACTCGATAAATCTTGGGTTTGCTCCATCCGATATGCAAGCGTTTGTAACTAACGCTACATCATCATCATCTACAATATCCACAACAACCCATTGCACTGGGTTGCCCGACGCACATCTAGCTGTCAATCGAGAGATCGATTGTCCGCGTTGTAATCTCAACTTCTTGTAAATCATTTTCATCAGATCGCGGTGGCTATATCCTGGCGGCATACGAAACATTTTACTTTCTCCTTCAAAAACTTGACCGTTAGGCCCAACGTATCTACTCCCATTATAATAGACAATGGTTATTAAACCATTTCTATTAGCACTCATTTTGCGTAAATTAAAAAAACTAACAAAAAATTGTGTTTTGGAATGAAATTTTTTAAAGAACCAAGAACTTCAGCAGAATAATGTGTGTCTGGTGATTTCAACAAGCAGGTATTTATAGCCAAATTTATTTACCTAATTCGTTATATCATTTATCAAATTTACTTACCTAAATCGCTTTACCATCTACCAAATTCAGTTCAATTATTACCTAATTCGCTAGCAATCATGTCAAATTATGTATCCAACCACAGACTGCCACGTGTCTGCCCTACCCAATCAGACAGGCCTGGTCAGCACTTATTTCGCTGAGCCTTCTACCAATATAGGTAATCAATGGTCCATTGCTAAGTGGCAAAAAAGGGACGCCACATCAGCCACCTAATTCGCCTAGGTGTGCTGCGAATTATGACATGTGGCATTTGGACAAATTTTTTCATGGTCGTGGCAGATCGACAAATTATTTTTAAAATAGTGGCATTTTGACCGCTGTCTCTTTGTATCCAACACTTTGTCTTAGATATTGTACCTTAGCCGTATTTTCAGGAGAAAGGTTAACTGGTACTAGAATGTGAGCTTGTTCTTGTGAGCGTTCTTGTTTAGTAGGATTACTCTATGTCTTTTATGATCATCCTGTATATTTCATCCTATCACTGCCATGCCTAGATTATTTGATCTTACCATGTCGCTAGTGTCATTAGGTTCCAAGTTGGTAGCTCTAAATCATCCTAGCCAGTATGCCCAATTGTTAACTCTTTCATGGTCATCGAGCTACTCCCCATGAAGAGAATAATGATAATCTAGTTTTGGTTAGAAAGTTTCAAATTCAACAAAAGTGACATCCATAGTGATATAAAGACATCTAGTAGTGGTATCATAATAATAATAACATTTCATGTGTGTAGTATACCCCAGGAAAATGCTCCCAATTGTACAAGGATCAAACTTAGTTATTTGACTTTTGTGAATAGGAACATAAGCTACACATCAAAATATTTGAGGTGGAGGTGTCAAAATTAATCAATCAATTTTTTTTTTTTGGATCTCACTTCTTATATAATGAGTCTTTCCTTTGATTTGGTAATTTTCAAAAATTTTGATCAATGATAGAGTGTATCTTATAAAGAATTTGTTAGTAGTATTCTTTAAGGCTATACTATCTAATGTGGAAGACCATGAAGTATGTGGATTATCTAGCACATGATTGTTCTAACTTCATAGTAATTTCAAGTTAAAATTCTGGATATATATCTATGATAAATACATGGAAAAAGAATTTTATTGTACAAAATATCCTATATTGTTACGGAGGCGATCCCTTATCCTCCCCATTAATGAACCCGAGCAATCAGGGATTCCCCTTTATGACGCAGGAGCAGTTACCGGCCGATAATCCTTGATCCTCGCTACAGGCATAAGGGGAGAGGACCCGTCGGCTACCATCACGGAGACAGAACGCCTCATCTCCGGTCCAGACGAAAGGTTATAAGGCAAAGAGATTCACCGGTGAAAGGTACGCACTATTGATCCTGGCCCTCCTTTCTTTCCCTTCACACGGCACACACAGCACCCCCATTGCTCCCGTGTCCGTGATCTTGTCTTCTGTCGTCGGTCCGATCACCATAGACCGACAGGGAAGAGTCAGGTCCTACATACAAACACCACCGGTGATACCACCGGATATCTCTGTTATCACATAACAGAACATATATAATTCTAATCGAATTGTCTTTTATAGAAAATTACATCCAGTTTATACATATAAAAAAATTCAACCTTAAAATAATTTTATATTGATACACATTAATTTTATTGGTTTTTATAATGAACTATACTTGTTGCCAAATGATGTAATTATTTTTTTAAAAAAAAACATACCACCAATAATTTATTATTAAATGATACTTCAATATAAAAACTCAATATATCATTATAAATATTTTTTTATCATGGTATTAATACAAAGTGATTTTTGTTGAAAATAGTAATTAATCTTAGTTTAAATCATGAGTACACACAAAATAGATATTCTTTTTCCAACACTATTTATTTCGTATCCAATTAACAATCAAAATTTCAACTTTAAATTAGTTGATTAAGTAACATAAATCAATACACTTGTAACAATCGTTTGACCATATCATTATTAAACTCTGTAATAATCGCTCTTGATCGATCCGCATATAAACAAGTAACTAAATGCACTTGATATCTGGTCGGATTCGTGAATTCATTTTATAGTTTAATTATTAATCACTTGATTCATAAATCATGAATATGTTTTCTGAATAGTTGTGGTCCAATATTAATGCCGAACGACTATAGTATATAATCGGCATCTAGCTATAGTTGACACTCAAGCCCGTAAACCATGCTGTATGCATCCTTTCGCATCCCTAGGGGCCTCCGTGACTTGTGCAGGTTGCAGAATTCCGGGTATATGCTCTCAACATTTTATGACACACAATTAATTTTTCAGTTCTGCTCTTCTCTATTCTTTCGTTTTTCACCTTTATTTTCTTCTATTTTTAGAGAAAGATATAGGAGTACAATTGTTAACGTTACATAATTAGAAGTTAAAGTGAGAGATTAGGTCTCGAATACATATATTTTGGCTAATTTGAATGCAAAATGCTACTGTATACACTTATAAAAATGAAGGAAGAGATGATAGTAAAAGACATGCAAGTGTTATATTAAAATTTGTTATTATATGCTTAAATTTTAATACACTCCATTAAGTGTCCCTATTCCTATTGCTTGATTCATACAATTTCCATGCTTTATGTCGTGTAAATAACGCGGTTCCGCATTTAGCTAAAAAGAACGTGCTTCCGCATCCACCTAATTGGTAATTTTGTTAATGAGAATCGTATATTTGTTCAAGAGTTCGATGCATCGTTTTTCATGATTAAATTTAAAATTCAACACATTAATACTTAAGCAAGGATATTTGTTTTGTTAATGGTTTGATACGTACGCCATATTCATAGACAATTTTGTAATATTTTTAATATTATGTGATTTTATTGTAATTTTACAAATTTATATTAATAATTTATTTTTTATTTAATAAAATTTATACCGACAGGAGCTAGCCAGGCAAAGGACTATCCGTTAATATCAGATTTGTTTTTTATTGTGTATCTTGTTCTAATTTACTTGATAAACATTAGAGATTTACTATGTGATGAAATTTGATTTAATTAAATTAGAATGATTGTCACATGTTTAAACTCTTCCTTTTCTTAAAATAAAAATCAGGTTAAGATTATAAAATTTTCATTGTGAATCCCATGGTTTTGACAATATAGTACGGTTTGACCCAAAAAGCATACTCAATTACGTAAACAATGAAAATACTATAATATTGGACTATATGTCTATAAATCCTCTTTAACAAACAGGATTTTATGAATTGAAGTTGAAAAACGAATCATGTGCATTCCCATCGCAATTAAGAAAACGTGCTTAAATTATTGAAATATTCCCATATTTTTTAGCAGCAAACGAAAATTTTCAAATATGAAATTATATATTGTAGCGACAAGGACAAACTAATGGTTGAAACATGTGTTCTACCTCCTTTTAATCTAATATGTCATGTGAGGGACCATGTGATTTGTACACCGTATAAGATTCACCAAGATTGAGAGATTAT
This sequence comes from Glycine tomentella, assembly GCA_007407185.1. Classification (NCBI taxonomy): domain Eukaryota; kingdom Viridiplantae; phylum Streptophyta; class Magnoliopsida; order Fabales; family Fabaceae; genus Glycine; species Glycine tomentella. The sequence goes on from PYAF01006145.1 coordinate 1,383,257, forward strand.
AATGGGATCTAAGACAATAAAATCAAAAAAAGTTGGAGTAAGATCCTTTCATTTATATGATGATAATAATAAATATACAACAAACTCAAAATGACATTGAAAATTGAAGCCAGAATGGACAAAGTATTTGTTGTTCAGCCAAAGGTTAAATTCACATCTTACTATTAGAATTGGACGCAATGGACAGTGTTTGCTGTTCAACGATTGATTAAATTTAATTTACAATTGACTATTAGGATTTGATGCAATGGACAAAGTCATACCAACCATATACTAACCATATTTATTAAAGTATCCGTTACCTAACCCGAATGCAAATGGCTATAAATTGTGTACCATGACCAATTTTTATTCACATTCTTAATTAGAAAAATAATACACCGTACAAAAATTAACAGGACTGAGCCAGGATCAAAAATCGTATATACTCAATAATGTTGGTATTGAAATTCGTGATATGTAGAGTAGGAGCAATGCTACTCAGTTCCAAAGAGAAATGCGAAGCGTGAATTTCAAAGTTTAAATTATACCGGTATTATAACATGGTGGTGGGGTGCATGTAAATTATTACTGCGGGCAACTATGATCATCCCATTGATAACCGTAAATTAAACAGCAACTTACTGACACTCACACGTGTTCTTACATTTCCCTTACAATTTCTTTTGGTAATGTATTAGTTATAAGGTGTGAATTTAAGGGTATCTTTAAAGTGATGAAGGACAATGATGGTGGGAATAAAATATAATGTTATTATTATTTGGGTTGGTAAAATAAAAAAATGAAATATAATAAAAAATAGTAAAAAACATAATTATTCATTTTTTTATTTTCTATAATTTAGGAGGAATGCGTTAAAATAAAAATGTTGTTTCATTTAATATTAACGTTTCTTAAAATGGATGTGGATTACTCACACCATTCATTATCATTAAAAATGTATCATTTTTTTCTTGCTACTGATTACATTGACATGATAACATTATATTAGTCTGGCAAATTATGCAAATGTTGATGTGATAATGATATGATATAGAAGGATTATTTAGAATTTGCAAAAACGTATTGAAGTTAGTATGTTTAAATGTTATAAGATTATCATTTTTGTTTTTTTAATTAAAAGGAGATAATTACCGTTTAAAGTGTGAATGCACTCTCCTCTTCTTTTATCTTTGGTGAGTCCTCTCGTAATCTTCTTAAAAGGACAAATCTTCCATATTATTCTCGAATAAGGGAGAGAAAAAATGTGTGGAAACTTTTCTACTTCAGAAAGATGATGATAACCGTTATTTTTGTCTAGAACAAATAAAATTATTATATAGAAAATTAAGAAACCTAAACTTAGGTCTCTTAGACACTTGCCATGCACTTAAGCCCAATAACTTTTATATAAACAACATTCCCAACATATATATCAACATATTCATCATGTGAAAATAGAAAAATAAATTGTCAAAACATTAATCAATTAGAACCCCTAATCCTAAGCTCAACTACTAGGTTAAAAAAGGTTGTTTTAATAGATAGATGAAAGTTATAATATGTATACTAATACTAATTTACCAATAATATTATTAATACTAATATATAATTTTTTATTTAGTAATAGTAAATATATATGCAATTGTGACTCTCATTGAATGTTTATATATTTTATAACTTTTACTTATATATCAAAGAGATGTGTTAGCCTAACGGTTAAGTGTTGTTAAAGTTTAGGGTGGAGGGTTTTAATATCATTTTTAATCTTTCAATAATTTATTCTTTTAATTGCACATGTTATATTATCATGTAGTGTCACTGACACATTAGTATTTGCATCATTCATCGTATAAGCACCATGTCATACTTAAATGACCAAAATCACTCAATTAATTGAAACTTATGATCAAAATCACACTACTACAATACTTGGAGACCAATGCATAAACCTTCTTTATTTTATATTTTATTTAGCTAGAGTGTACGTTAATTGTTGAATGCAATTAAAAAATACATTACAGATAATCTTAATCCCTAAAAAATAGAACATGAATTTTATTCTATTTCGTTGCATCCTATTTCATTTCCTAATCATTTTTTGAACAATGTCATTCTATTTTAGTAATTGAGTTACCAAAAACACCAACAATACAAATAAGAATTGTCACTCCATATCGCCTCTCTCCAAGAAGAATGTATTATGCAAAAATTAAATTCAAATTTTTCCCACGTTATCAATTTAGATACATTGAATTCGCTATACATAATATCTTATAATAACATTCACTATTAGTATTTATATAAAATTGTTGCTAGTTTTGTGTTTTTCTCTTTCAAAAATTCATTTCTTTTTCCAGTTGGCGATTAGCAGGACAGTTTATTCGCATCATCATTGCTATATATATCTCTGTTAAAAAAACATATACTAATGAGATCTTATCTGTTAAACAAAGTACACCGAAAAATTGAAACTTAGTCCCAGTATAGTTGTAGATGATTAACATAAATGCTGGAGGCCCAATATTATACTAATTAATTGCTTCAAAAAAAAATATTATAATTAATGTGGAAGCATATCTAGAAATTAGGGAGAGATTTGCATCCTTCAAACATGATCAAACTTCAAAAGAACAAATAGTACATTAAAAACTGTCAATGTCATTAATCATCATTATCCAGCTTCTAACCTCTATTTAAGCTCATGTTAATTAAGCTGTATCAAATATATTTTTTATTCGTAAAATTAAATAATTCATACCTTCTACTTAATTAACTGAATTAAAGTCTTAATTAAGACGTGTCAGATTGAAATTATTCCTAATATCTCTACAAAATTATTCAATTATTTTTCTCTCTCAAGAACCAAAACATAACACGAAAAAGACAACAAGATCACTTGGGGTCAAGTTGAATCTACATATTGGAGAACACTGCAGGTTGTAGCAGAAATCACAAATTAATAACAAGGCTTCCATTTTGGGTGTGATTTACTCGGTAGCTGGTGCATTAAATGTGATTCACAGTTTCAATATCCATGCCATATGTCATGAGGGTATTCTGCATACTCAAGCCACGTTCATGTTATGACAATATCTTCAATGCAGCCACGCGTAGGTTCTTGACAAGTTCCCTAGTGGTCAAATTGTAACTTTCTCCCATCTGCAAAACAATTAAACATTCAATTACAATTAAACTAATTGTACATAAGGTAGAGATTCAACATTGAAAAGAGAAAAGAATATACTAAAATCTTTAACATATTTTAAATACATAATTAAAAATGTAGTGGGGTGTGGAAGAAAGGACAAAAGCTAATCAAAATAGTGTAATTTAAGGTAGAGATTGTCCTTTTACCTGAGCAACAATGGTAATGTCAAGGATAGAATTACCAAAGGGTAAGACACTGCTATTAACAACAAATAAGTGATTACTTTGAATCTCGGCCAGTAATTTGACCAAAAGTCCCTTTTGCTTCTGGCAGTGGATCCTGAGCAGCATCTCCTTCCCTGATACTCTTGATTCCACTTCAAACAGTGAGTCACTGACACTATCAGCATCAATGCTCTCATCACATGAAGAAGAATCATCATCACCAGAGAGGTCTGGCTTGTTCAGAACCACTACCGATTCTGCCCTTGTTTTCTTTCTCTGCTCTTCAAGAACTGTCAACCGCTCTTTAAGCTCTTTCACATATTCGATAGCGTCCCCTAACACAGAAGCCTTGTCCATCTGTGTGATAATTAACAGATTTTCCACATGATAAGTTATTTGACTTTTAGGCAAGGGTGGTGTCTGGATTAAATTGAAATAGATTTTTTAAAGTTAATAGTAAGATTTAATATAAAATCTTTGAATTCAATGTAAAAGCTACTTAAAATTACTTTTAAGTCAATTAATTCTTTGATCAAACATATAACATTATAATAATTGAGCAAGCACAGTAGCATAGTCATATGTTTTTTTTTTCTTTCAAAAAATGAATCAAAATGAGAAGGATTGAATCTCAGTAGACAATAATATGATATTTGACTTATTTACCTTCTTTAGGCCAGGAACAAGAGCTGCAAGAGCAATGAAGCTCTGGCTGAGTTTCTCTCTTCGCTTTCTCTCAGCCATGATGTGATCTTGAGCATGAGCAGGAGACCTCTTAGCATGAGAGGTTTTTGTTTCAAAGTTTTGATTTTTCAGTGACCCTTTTGGGGTTTGAGTTGGGAACCGTGGTTTTCCCTTTTGGGGTACCGACACTGACACCATCTCGTTCTGTGTTGGGTTTAAGGTACAGTGAAACTCATAAAACTGGGTGTTGGTCTTGTCAAAAGAGAGAATCTGAGATTGAAAGGAAGATGATGGAGAAAGTTTGGGGGAAAGGGTTTTGGTAATGGTGGATGAGTCAAAGTTAGAACTAGTGCTTGTTGTCGTTTTCAGCAACTTGGATGGTCTCTCAAAGTCAAAGGTGGTTTCATCGGTGGATGAGTTGCTCACAGTTTTGGAAGGGCACTCTGTAGACAAAGAATGTTGTTGCAAGGTCTGTGTCTGTTCTTGAAAGGAACTAGCAATGTCTTTTGAGAGAAACTCTTGGTCATCAAACAAGTTCAAGTTCAAGGGACCTTCATCTGGAAATAAATTGTAATCATCCATTTCCTATAATTAAAAAAAGAACATAAAAGGGTTAAAGGATTTATCATTTATGATAATCTATTTGTGCATTTGAAGAATGGAAAAATGAAATTGATTTTTTTTTTTCTTACCAAATCGGATAACCAGCTAGTTCCTGATCCGTCCATTGGTTTGTTCAATTCCTCCATCATAATTAGGGGTCAGGGAAATAATACAATTAGCAGCACACTGCACTGACTTGCTCTTTTGCTATCCTAGGCTATTCCACACTTCACTTCCACTCGGTGCGGTAAAGGAGTTAACTTTCTTCACTCTTTATAGCTGAAGTTCTCTAGCTTTTCAATCCCTCAACTAGCCATAAACAAAAGGGTTTGATTATTATTAAGAAATAAAGCACGTGCTGACAATCGACTTGCTCCCCTTATATATATATATATATATATATATATATATATATATATATATATATATTATTTTTAATTATATTATTAATATGAAATATTTATCAATTTTTAATGATTAATTTATTTGAAATTATCAACAATATTGAGGCCAGCTGAATGCTCTAGTGTTCCACATGTGATAAATTAATATTCAAATCTTTTTGAAAGAAATGTTTACATTTCATGTCTTATCATATCTTAAATAAGATTATTTTTAAAAGAATAAAATATGAGAAATAAAAAATATTTATTTGAAATCTGATTGACCATGTATGTTTAGTAAGATTATCTCTTCTAATCATATTCTTTTTATTTAAAAACTTGAAAGATCACTTGAAGCTCAAAATGATATATAGTATTTTTTATGTTTAATTACTATTTTTGTTTCTAAAGTTTCTCAATATCATAAAATGTGCCTTTGAATTTGCAAAACATTGCAAATTTTGTTTCTACGTAAAATAATTGTCATAACTAAGATATTTGTAGTGGTTTTTTCTTTAAACCACAACAATTTTAAGACAATTTTGTATTGTGACGATTTTTTTATGTGAGGACAAAACTCATGTTATTTTGTAAGTTTGAGGGCAAAATTTGTGACATTATAAAACTTTGGAAAATTACAATCAAAACTACTTGTTATAATAATATTGTTTTTATAATCGTTTCCGTTACATCAATTATTTTATCACTTTTTTCTTGTTTGTCTTAATATGAGACAAATTGTATAAAGTTATTTAATTTGTCAATATAATTTCCGGATTTATCATGCGTTGGATGTGAACACTGGCAATTATTAATTATATCTTTCAAAATTCGTACGCGACGTGAAATATATAATGATTATAGAAGAGCTGGGAATGTGGATATGAATCATGTGATATCAACATATTCATCGCAATAATTGAGCCAAAGTCAGCCAAACCCAATTAATTAGTAAGTGATTGTTTAATTAATTTTTTTACGATGATTTTTTATTAATTACGCTATATTACAAAAACACATGGGCAAGTATCTAGTTCAAAAGTAAATCTTACCAAACTTACCGCTACAAAGTAAAGCTCCAATGTAGTAAAAAAAAAAAAAAAACTAAAGTCTAAGTTATTTTTTATTTGTGAGAATTAGAAACGGTGAATAATTCATACACTTTTATTCGACAAATTGAATTAAATTCCCTTGATAATCTCAATTATATTATACTTTTTCTCCGTTTCTTTTTAATTGTTACATTTTTGGAAAAACTTTGTTCGTATTTATATATCAATTACAAAATTCAAGATAATACTAAGACTAAATTACAATTTTAATCATTTTATAATTTTAAATTTATGATATTGGTGAATTGAAAATAAAAAGTGTATTAATTATAATTAAACTTATGATCCCTTATTTATAGACAAGGAAATAGATCATTAAGACACGTGCTTTGTTTAGTTAATTACATTAACATTATTTTTTATATCATTAGTTATAATTTTTTTAAAATTATCAAAAATTATAAATTAAAAATATTTAATATATACATCTTTTTAATTATTGCCACGACCGTAGGACTGACAATGACGACTGTGGGAGAAGTTGCAACGCCAATGAAGGTTGCACGAGAAGAAGGGCTACAATCCTTAATCCCTTTTCGTGTCTATGTGAGAGAGATTGTAGAGTGTGAGAGAGTCTTTAATTCATTCTTATCATCATTACTATTATATGGGTTGGGTCATGTGTAAAAGATATTCAAATTATTATCCAATTTGTATATGATTGAATTTTAATTCGATCGAATTGTATTAAGCTAGAACATTTAAGAAATTCAACCCAATATAGTTGAGTTGGGTTGGATAACGGATAGATCCAAACCTGTGAACACCTCTAGGGTTAAAATAAATTTCATAAGAAATTTTATTACTTTGAATGAGAATTACATATTGATCTTTTTTTTGCCAACATACTTATCTTTATACTTTATAAAAAGAATACATTTTTAGTGGGCCTAAAACTTAAATTTTACTTGTTTTATTCTTAGACAAATCCTAGAGATGCATATACTCTCTTTGACTTTGAGATAATATATATATATATATATATATATATATATATTATTTTATCTTTTTTCTTCCTCCATTTTTATAATTTGAACCCAATGCTCTCTTAATCTTTTAGGTATAGTCAAATTTGAATTTTATTGGCTAGCTTCTTTTCTTCTTGAGTATTGTTCTTTTTTTTTAGCTCACTAAGTACTTTTTAGCTCACTTCATTGGATTTTAATATTTGTCTTTATCATCTACATCAATATCATTAACAACACCTTTAACCTAAGTTAATTGGGGTTAATGGTAGATGAACTCAATGATAGATCGGAAATAAAATAAAGAAAAAGAAAGGGAGAAGAGAAGAAAAAGTGGAAATAAGAACAAAAAGATGAAAAATAAGCTTAAAATAAAATAGGGGTGAAAGGAGGAGGGAAAAAATGAAGAGGAAAATAATTATAAAAAAGGAAACGACGGGAATATATAAATACTAATGGGTTTAACCTTCCACCAAACTTATAGCTTTTCTCCACTCCGTCTTAAGACATATCGTCCGTCGATCTATATCTCATTCCATTAGATCTTGTTTAACTACCTTTACCTAGGTAAGTTTCGGTCTACCTCTACCTCTCTTGGTGTCGAGCTCTTGGTAACAAACTCTTATTCTTACGGGAGCATCCAATGATCGTCTCATAATGTGTTCAAACCACCTCATTCTATGCTCTTCATCTTTTCACACATCGATACCGCTGCTACCTTTCGTTGAATATTCTCATTTCTTATCTTATCCATCTTCGTATAACCACACATTCATCTTAACATTCTCATTGCTGCTACCCGTATTTTATATTCATGTTGCCTATGTGCTGGTCAGCATTCTGCTCCATATAACATTGCCAATTTTACAACTGTTCTATTGAAATTTCTTTTTAGCTTAAGAGGAATTTTGCGATTACACAAAAATCCCGATGGACTTCACCATTTCATTCACCCTGCTCTGATTCTATAATTTACATCCTCATTAATTTCACCACCTTTTTGTAAAATTGATTTCAAGTATCTAAAAATATCTTTCTTGAATACCTCTTAACCAAATAGATACATTGTGTCTTGATCCCAATTATCTTTATCATAATATTAATAATTTATTTTTAAAATAAATTATTCCCACCAAGTCATGAACTTGGATTTATCACTGTGCATAAACAATCCATATACACAATGTCACATGCAATGTAACTTTGTTAAAGATGCCAACAGTTAACATATACAATTTAACCATAGACACCAAAATGTATGAGAAAATATAAACAAAAAGATAAAAATAGGTGAAATATATTATAGGAGCTAAATGAAATTCAAGAATTTAATCAAAATTAAAATGTTTAACCCCAATAAAGTATGTATATAACTCATCTTCAACTTCTTTAATTTAACCACTTGAAGATAGAGTTTTTTTTTTCTCAATATCGTCTTTCAATCCATAGCTATTTCTCTGTCTAGACCAATCTCTTGAAAAATAATCCTTAAAAATAATTTTCTCACCTAATTTATATTTCATGCTAATTGGCAAAGTATAATGAAGCGGTGGAAAATTTGTAATGCCAAAAACAAAGTATAGAATTTTAGCCTTCATATTTTTGTTTGGATGAAGGGCAAAGCAATTTTATTTATGGAGTAGGGAGAAAACCTTGCTCTTGGCTGAATAATAGAGAAAGAGATCGAGGAACTAAGAATATAGCATAAAAACCTAATTAATTCGAAACTAATATCCTTTGTTTACTTTTAGATTTCATAGGATATACTTCAATTCTAAATATTTCACAAAAGTTAAATAGGTAATATACATAAGTTAAATCGATGGTGACATGATATCTTCGTTCCAATTGTTGGGACTTGGGAGCATAGGGTGGAATTGCTTCATCCATATCAAAAGTGTTAAAAATAAAATTGGTTATATATTTAGTTGTGGGCATTGTGGCAAACAACTTTATTTGTGGAATACCTAAATAAATCAGCTATGGTGATCGAAGAGCAGTTAACATGTATCTTCTAACGAGAAAAAATAAAGTAAATGATCGTTTTGGTATCTGAACATGTAAATTTTCTTTAAAGTCAAACACAGTGGTCAGATTAACTGGGTCACATTAATTTTCCAGTGCCACTATGCACTATTTTTTATTTTTTATATTCCGATTAAGAATATACATAATTTCCTATTTTCTATTATAGTAGCTGTTGCGGATCCATCTTTTACCCAGCAAATCATTTATAAGTATAAACTATAGGGTCAATGCATTGATATAAGGCCTAACTGCATTTGTATGTATTAAAATAATTTATTTAATATGAGAATTTGTATTTGATGTTTTATGTATAAAATTTTCTTTTGTAAGCGACAATCACACGCTGATATTTGTGATCTTAGACCTAGAAAAAAAAATCATTTAACTAAGTATACTCATTGTCTAGTTTAAACAAATATTTGTTTTATTGTGTAAAATTAATTCTTTATATTTTCAAGTTTAAGAAAATACATTTGTTTTATTTATCAGAAAATGAACTGAGCACCTTAAACCATGAAAACCCCAAAACCCATCATAAGCCACCATTAATCTCCCCCAGTAACAGTTGTTCCATCAATTCTTTTACCTTAGCAACCGACAAAGCTTTTCAGCGAAAACATTTCATTCCAACATTAATAATACCTCACCTTTTATATAAAGAACTAAATAAATTAGGGAGTGATGGGGCTGGTACCTGGTGGTTACAGATTGTATTCAGATTTCAAAATAGCTTTTAATTCGTTTATCAAACATAAAAAGTCTTATTGAAGACCATACTGAGAATTGAAGCCTTAGCTGTGTCACGACAAAAATTACTGACAAATGTCCCAATTTATATATTTGGTTCACGTCAAGAAAGATTTTAGAATTAAATCTAAATTCAGAATTAATACGAATTAAAATAATTTTGAGTAACTTTGATACTAAATTTTAATTCTACTTTAATTTTATACTAAAATATACAAATATAAATTACATAACTTCAAATTCAATTTTAAATAAAATTATTTTCACAAAATCCATTTCATCCAAAAAAAAAATCACTCAACATTAATTGGCTAAATTGTAATTTGAATTTTCTAATTTCTCAATTTCATGATTTTGGTCCCCTAAATTTTAGTTATAATATTTGGTCCTCATAATTTTATAAATTAGTGATTTTAGTCCTTCTGATAGATATTAACAAATAATTTTGATTAATTCAGTTATTAAATTAATTATGAATTAATCAAAATCATTAATTATTAAAAAATTATTAATCATAATTTTTCGCAAGATTGTGTTCATCTTCTTCTCTATGAATACTTCTTCTACCTTCACTGTCACATGAGACTCCACCCACAATAACACTACATTAGGATTAATATTATTTTATTAAAAAAATTTAATGATTAATAATTTTTATTTAATATATAATTTATTTAATATTTTTAATAAGTAAAATTATTAGTTAATAATCTATAAGGGAACCAGAATCGCAAATTTATAAAACTAGGAAAAGTAAATATTACAATTAAAAATCAAGAAATCAAAATCAAATTTAAAAAACTAGGAATAATTTAACCAGATTAATTTTGTGAACATCCAAACACACATTTAATCATTAACGAAATCACTTTTGTCTCTCTTTGTTCTCATGTCTTTTTTGTCATCAAAACTTCTCAGACTTTTTTCTTCTTTTTGACGAAGCATGGAAGCTCAAATTGAAACATTTGGATAAAATTTCGTATAAAATACAACGATCTTTTTCTTACCTATTACACGAAATTTTCATTTGTTTTATATACTTTATCTTCAATTGCATGGAAGCTCAAATTGAAACACTTTGGATTCCCGTATTCCAATAGTACTACTAACTAGAAAAAACAAATCCATGTATCAGAAAAAAGAAACAAATTCTAAATATGCCTTCTCTTACTCTATTCCCTATCATGAGTCACGTTTATAGTATTTGTGTTGTATTATATTCTGTCTTCTTATTTATAGATCTATCATCTATAAGCAACTAGTATTTTAACACATCACACACTCGTATCTATGAAGAATATTTCAAGCACTTCCACATCAGTTGCACATTATGTTACTAGTATGGAATATCTACTGTATTTATTGATAACTAATTTTTATTGAGAAACCTAATTTTTATTGAGAAACTTAACTGACCACCTTTAATTGAATTCTCTTCTCACAATTATATTTTTTTTTCATTTACAAGATTTGAATCTGAGACTTTGCATAAGTGGATCTAGTACCACTCGAATCAACAATTTATTGATACATCAGCTGCACATTGGGAGATCAAAATCCGTAATATTCTTAGAAAATCTAATAGAATGTTTATTACTAACCGACAATATTTTCTGCAAAATAAATTAATCAGAAACTGATATCAATTGAGTAAGATTAATTCAAACTCTTTCACTGTAAATATGTATATGAAGAAAAAGTCTCAACAGAAAAATAAACATACAAATGTACTAAGGAAAAGGACAACAACTAGAATAAAGGAAATCCGGCGAAAACAAACAAGCCATGCTCCATCGTACAGTTGAATGTTCTATGGAGTATGTACTACTGGAAATGATAAATATCACTGTGAGCCAGTGTACACAAACGGACCGCTAATTTGCCTAATCCACAGCAAAGTGCTCAGGGTTTCTAAACCATGCCAATAAAGCGGGTCCTCAGAGCTTGTAGGTGAAAGAGAGGATTCTAGTCTGTCAGCGTCGTTTTTCTCATCCATTGGAAGCTTGCCATGCAGCTTACCATTGTCAGCATTGTTATTCTCTTCCATTGGCATCTTACCTTTCACATCTTTGTTAGGATTGTCATCCACATTCTCAACAGACATACAGGGGCCATCTTCTGGAACAGTTTCAGGTGTTACCTTTTTTCCATCAAGGGATTGTCTCGAATCAGAACCACCAGAATTGAAATTATCTCCTCCACCTAGCAAAATTCTGTCACCTGAAGACCTTGTATCCACAGCATCAGATTCACCAATTCCACGAACTCCAACCATATCTCTATTCTTCCGACGCTGCAATTAAGTAAGCATGTGTTAGCGCTAATTGTTTTGCATAGTGAAATAGGCTTTATTCCATTCACATATATATCCAAATTCTTATTACAACTTGCTATGTCATTGTCACTCTCAAAGCTGAAAACAAGGTTTTTTTTTTTCACTTGAGTTTGATAAATTGACTGATTATGTAAATATTAATCGTGCAACAATGTCTATTATATTTTCAAATAGAGAAATAGAAGTCATATGAAAGGACCTAAGCAAAGACTAGAAAAGTAGGAGGTAACTGGTATTGGTATTGAGAAAATTCTCTTCACAAAGGATGATGGATACCCAATACAACGTAGCTTAGGATGTATAGACAAACTAAAATATAATAACGGATTGGACAGCAATAAACTAGAAAATAACACTCTTCCTGAGAATAGAACCCCTCCTATTTCAGCCTGGCCTCCCATTCTCGACCCCCACGCTCTTCTTTATTTGTTAGCCTATAACTGCTGACCCAATAAGCTCAACAATTGGTTACCCATCATTATAAGATACTAACATCACCGATCAACATCTAAATCATATTGTAGATAAGATTGTAGAAAATTAAAATTGTATAGTATTTTCAAGTATTATTAACTTCAAATCAATATAATAAGCAAGTGATGGAAAAGGAAAATACTTATCATATGCTTGTGGGTCAAATACAAGGAGGAAAGTAATTTCATCCATGCCAATACCTTAAGAGGATTTGACACAGGTGTGTTTGCCGAGTCATTTGCTGCAATAACTTCAGAGCATTTGCCATTTAATTTCACTGAGCTAGCATTATCAAATGACACAGATTTGGACAGCAATCCAAGATTTTTCCTCTTTCTAGTATCATGAATAGCTATATTTTTCTCAACCTTCCGATTTGTCAGCTGTCCTTTAAATTCTGAATTCAATAGAGGAGAGCCTACACAGAAACCTTGAAGTTTAACAATATTTATCTCAATTTAACAACCAAAACAGAAAAACTTCAGTATTGTTTCACATATGTCTTACATTGAGCAGGTTCTATCTCAGTTTGTGAGCCCAATGTTGGCAATTCATTACCTAAAATAAGAGGGTAACTTAGGTTTTTACTAAGAACCATAGCAAGATTGCATCACATTCATCAGCTAACAGCCATGGTGTCCAGTCTTTTGAAAATGACAGGGTTATCAAAATGAGTGCTGAACCCCCCTCCACAATACTCTACTGCATAGGGACTTCTCATGCAAGACTTTTAAAAATGGAAAAGCTAAGGCAATCAAAGTTTTACTTCTGAGCTCCAACTTTCTTGCAATTGTCAAAGAAAGTTAAAGTTACTTACTTTTATAGCAATAAGAGATGTGAAATACCTTAGAAGTTGAGATAGATAGAAAAAGAAAGGCTCTTGAATCAAGATCCAAATTCCCCAAAGCATGCAAACCAACCAACAAATCTTTAATAAGTAGGGATTTGCCTTTCCGAATTTTTTGAATGGGGACTCCCTACTTAGTAGTGATTTGTTGGTTGGTTTGCATGTTTTGAGGAATTTGGATCTTGTTTCAAGAGCCTTTCTTTTGCTATCTAACTCACTTCTAAGGTGTTTTCACATCTCTTATCACTATAAGCATAAGGAACTTTAGCTTTCATTTGACAATTGCAAGAAATTTGGAGCTCAGAAGTAAAATCTTTGGTTGCTTTTGCTTTTTCATTTTTAAAAGTCTTGCATGAGAAGTCCCTATGCAGTAGAGTGTTGTGGTAGGGTTTGGCAATCATTTTGATAAACCTGTCTTTTTCCAAAGAATGGACACCATACTTGTTAGCTGATGAGTAAGATCTAGAACTTATACCTGGTGACTTCCTGCAGTCTTCGCAGGTCCACCAATCACCATCTGGCACTTTTTCCAACTTTTCATCATTACAATAACTGGTTGATGAATGAAAAATAAAACCATATCATTTCACTTCCCCATAAAATGAGAGGCTACCAAAACAAAAATACAATGATGCAAGATAATAAAATATTTACATGTGTTCTGCCCCATCAGGACACTTGTTACAAATAGCAAGATACTCTTCAAATCCTTGATCCCCACAGATATCACAAACTGTAACCTGTTATCAATTGGAAGCCAAAAAAGCTATATAAATTCATCGAAACAAAAAATAAGCAAAATTTTATGAGGTATCAATGCCTCTTTAACACATTATAATGCAAGTAGTATAACCTAATGAATGATGTTAGTAATTAATACACAGGAAATTGTTGTCAACAGAACTTGATGATGAGGTATACAGACATGGGAAAAAAATAATAGAAAAAAAAAGGATTCATAGATAGAATTTCAGACACTATAATAGCACAGCTTGCCACAACAGGATGGAAAGGATTATGTAGAAGATCAAGTACCTCAGGAGCAAAATTTTTTATGGGACAAATAACAGTGCCATGTATAACAGAGAGAGAAAGAGAGAGAAGGGTAAAGTTAAGGATCCATAAGATACTCCACAAGATAGCTTTGACGGAAGAAAATACTAAATAGCACAGTACTCGGTACTACAGCAATATCTACTAGGGGAGCAACAAAGGGGGGTGAAGGCTGTAAACCAAGGTTGTTAAAACAGAACCAACTACACAAGGTAACCCAAACAAGCATTCTCCTTTCGCACTGGTTTCCCAGCCAACAACAACAATTAGAATGAATATCCCTTTGCACTGCCCCTAGTGGCTTATTTATAAAAACCCCTAATTAACACCTTTGCCCTTTCTCCTATAATAGACCTTTAAGGTCTGTTTGGGCATTTCCAAAGGCAGTTCTGATTCATGCCTAACAACAACTTCCTCCACTTTCCTTCTTGGTTTCTCTCTCCTCACTAGTGCCTCCCATGGCCTTATTTATGTGTCAAAACGTGCTACATCAATTTTTCCTAATAAAATAATTTTGTATCTTGTCCTTTGTGTGGCCACACATTCTTCTTAACATTCTCATTTCTAATACTCTGACCTTTTCTCTTTGCTGTCAGTTTAAAGCTCAAAATTCACTACATTAGAGTATAGTTAGACATATAGCAATATGATAAAACTGACCTTTGAGTTTGGTAATTACTTTAGGATTACAAATAACCCTTGATGCCTAATTTCCTCATCATTTTGTAGTATTGATCCCAAATATCTATAGTTAGAAATTGTGGTATGACATCTCCCATTTTTACTTCAAAGTCATTTCTTGTTTTTTGCTAAAATTTCAATGCATATAATTTGTCTTACTCTGGAGCAAAAATCCTTTATTTCCAAAGTTTGTCTTCAAACTTCAAGTTTAAAGTTAACTGCTACCCTTGATTCCTCAATCAAAACTATATCATCCACAAAATAGATGCAATTAAGGATGATGATCTTTTGTATGTCCCTAGTAAGCACATCCAAGACTGGATTAAAAAATTAAGGGCTTATGGATGAGCCCTAATGTAATCCTATTCCTATAGAAACATACTCTCAGTCTTGTCTCTTGGAGTTCTCACACTAATATTTATCCTGTCATACATGTCTTGTATAGCCCGAATTGAAAATATCTAATGCTAAAACAACAACAAAGGTAAATAAACATCGAAAAAGCCTAGGCTTACTAGGACTGAAAGCCAAAATGCATACTGAGATACAAAAACAAAAACTAGAACTAGCTCATGTTTATTGAACTCTAACCACATAAGTAGCTTGGAGCATGTTAATTTGTAGAATAAAGCAGTTGCTGCTTACATCTTCAATTTACCAAAAAGTTTATTCTGCCATATTTTCTAGCATCACCATCCTCTACCTTTCTAATCTATGACACAATTCCATAGAAACACCCAATGTTTGCATCTTCAGTTTACCGTGACACTAATCAGTAAAAGATTCCATATTCGCTTGACTTTTAATTTAGAATCTAAAACTATTCCTTTTTATGTCACTCAAATCTAACAATTGGTCACAAACATACAAGATTTCAACATCAGATAAGTGATAACTGTAAACTTCATAGCAATCCCTGGACATCCAGAATGTAAAAGGCATTATCTGTATTGTGGCATTATTTTGCCTTGGGTATCTCCATATCCTTTAGGAGCGCTTAGTTCAAACTCTATTCACTTAAAGCTATTCTTTTTATGTTATTCAAAGCTAATAATCAGCAACTAGCATACAAGATTTCAACTTCTAAAAGAATTGAGAACTTCAAAGTTCAAAGCAATCCCTAGACACCCAGAATGCACAAGGACTTATGTGTTGTGTATTGTTGCATTATTTGTTCATTCTAAAGTAGATTTAGTTAAAATAAATTCAAAATTTCCTAACAGCATGCCTGGGAAGTTTATTTCTGGGAAATGGGAATAATTCTAATTGTTAACAGCAGAAAGAGCTAGTTGTGTTTGGTAATCAATGACCCATGGGGGTAGCTGAACTCACCAGGCAGCTGTGAATCTCCAGCAACTGCACAGGAGCCTGAATCTGGTGATTGGCAACAGTGGTCAAAGTGACCAACCATCATTAATCTTAGGCATGGGCTAAAGTGTTAACAGAAAGATTGTGATCCTCTTCAGTGAGAAATCCTGGTAGAATTGAGGAGAAACAACAAATCGAAAGAGATTGTGAGCCTTGATAACTGGCTCAATTTGCTGACGCCAGAGCAAAAAATTCATATGGTCGAGCTTTTCAGAGATTTGATGAGAAACTGTAGCTGGAGAAGATGCCGAAATCGAGGAAGAATAATTGTTTTCATGCTGAGGATGCGACTGTAATGGAATCGCACAGATCAGATCTTCATTGATTGTTGATGGCCATGAAAATGGATCACAGAGCTCTGATACCATGTTAACAGAAACTGAACTTGTTTATTATGAAAATGAGAGTATACAAAAGGTACTGAGTCTCTTTTTACAGAACCTATTTATACTACAGAGACTCAGTTAGAAGTTAGTTACAACTGATTGACTAAGACAGTTATACCTGACTAGAGTTTAGCTACTATAGTTAACACTAGGTAATTAAAAAACAGAAAGGAGTTATACACTCACATGAAGTTGCAGGTCATCATTAATTATTAACATGTGCAAAAAGTGGCTGGATTTCAGTGACCAGCAGTGGTGGCCATAGCGACCCTCACCCACTGTCACTAGCTTAGAATAGTCAAATTCTGGCAATCAGTGACAATGACTGAAGTCATCAGCCATTGATAATCATCAATAGGAACAAGATGGCTGAACTTTGGCAACTGGTGGTGGCGGATAAAGGCCAATGGTGGTTGAGGATTGTAAACAATACATTGATACAACAATTGTTTTTTGATAACATAGCACAAATAAGTATTTTAGACATTTCATATAGCAACATTTCCTAATTTGCTCGACCATAGGAATGGAGCAAACCCACCTTCCTCCATAAAGTGTGAGAACGTTGGGCAAAAATCATTTCCAAGTACATGCCCCCTTTCAGTGTAAGACAAATGCTGTATAAGAAACTGAGGTCACCCTTCCTAGCAATGTGTTTCTGCAGGCTCAAACATTAAACATGGCAAAGGCCCCTCAACCACTTAGATTAAGCTTGTTAAAATTCTAAAACTACTGACACCCTTTCTTGTTCAGGCAGTGGGCAAGCATGATTGATGTGGTGATTCCTCTTGAACATAGTGGCACATGGGACTTAGTTTCTCTTGCTCTAGAGAAAGAATTGTAGGGTATCAATGGGTATATATGCTATAAACCAAAGGATCAAATTGACTGTCTTAGGCTTGCCTAGTTACAAAGGAATACGTACACTGAATGACTCAAACAGTCTTAGTTACAGTAATACATTTTCTCCAATAGCTGAGATTACCTTTTGTTCAGCTTGCTCTTACCATGGTAGTTATTGAGTATTGACCATTGTATTAGCAAAACATTCCTCCTACATGGTGATCTTAAGAACAAATATATTAATAAAGAAACTACCTGGGTTCATTGCTTAGGAGGAGTCAAGCTTGGTTTGTAAACTTGTTGACACTCTAATGGATTCGAACTGTAAATTATTACCATATTAGGGGGAGCCTTATTTAGATCCTGGTAGGTACAAGGATTTAGTTGGGAAACTAAACTATCTTACTATAACCAAACTGGATATTTACTTTTCAGTTAACGTGGTGAGTCAATTCATGCAATGTCCAAGTGTTGATCTTGATCACTGAAATGTCTTGAATTTGGGCTAGGCCTAACTCAACCCCAAAAGCTAGCTCATAAGGTGAAGATTGTCTAAGCCTTTATAAGCTCTACTTTGGTCATATCTATAGTTAGTGTAAGATTTCAACCCACTTCCCTCACACCCAAGAGTGGACATATGGAGCAGGGAGATTTATAGGACTAATTTTTTGTATTGCACTAAGAAAATCATTAACAAGGTAGATTGCACTAGGAAAGTCATGGGGCCATGTAGGACTAATTTTTTGTCTACATTGCATTGGAAAGCCACAAAGCCAGGTATTTGGACAGTTGAAGGTGACACAAAATCAAATCTCTGATAGGCTCTAATACCCTCTTGAATTTGGTTTGGGTCAAACTCAACCCTAAAAGCTAATTCATGTGATGAGGATTTCCCAAGCCTTTATAAGCTCTATTTTGACCATATCTACAGTCAATGTGAGATCTCAACACACTCCCCTTGCGCCTAGAATTAGGCATCTTAGAATGTGGAAATTGTAGGACTTCTTTTTATATTGCACTAGGAAAATCACAAAGCCAGGTAGATTACACTAGTAAAGCCGCAGGGCTAAGTTGATAGCATTAGGAAATCCAAGGGGTAAGGTTCATTGTTGGAGAGTAGAAGGTGGCCCAAAATCAGATCTACGATAGGCTCTAGTACCATTTTGTTGGGCTAGGATTGACTTAACTCCAACAACTAGCTCATGAGGTAAGGATTGTCTAAGACTCTATAAGCTTTGGGTTGACCATTTTTATAGTTGACGAGGGGTCTAAACAGAATACTTTAATACGAATCTTGCAATACACTAATAATGTTCTGAGTCGAGGGTTGTTATACAAAGACAAAGGAAACACTCAAATTGTGGGGTACTTGTACTTCGATGCAGATTGGGCTTGTTTTCCAAATGAATGGCAGTCTACCATGTTTTTGTTAGTGTTAACCTTTGTCTTGGAAAAGTAAGAAGCAAAACATGGTCACTTGGTCCCCTGTAGAGGTCCAGTGTTGAGCAATGGACACTTGTGAACATGTATAGGTAAAATAGCCACTTTGTGAGTTAAAATTTGAAAATATTGATCATATAAAGCTGATTTATTATAATCAAAGCAACTTTACATATTGTGTCAAATCCCTTCTTTCATGAGCAGACCAAGCATATAGAAATTGATTGTCACTTTATCAGGGAAAAGTTCCTCCTAGGAAATCGCTATTAAATTTGTTAATTCTAGTGATAAGCTTGCAAATATCCTAACAAAGTCTCTTCAAGGTCCTTGCAACCTCTTCATTTTTAACAAGTTTAGTACATATGATTTGTATGCTCTAACTCGAGGGAGAGTGTTGGAAAGTATTTTCTAAATAGGGGCTGTATATTTGGCTGCATATCTTTTTTCAATAATTAGACATTGACTTGTATTGTTTTCCTAATTTCCTAGTTTCCTTACTTTCCTAGTTTCTTAATATTAGAGATTGTAAATTATGTGTATATAATGTACCATGCTGAGGATTCCCTCAAGCAATTAAGAATCCTTGATCCATCTCAACTGACAGAACAGATAATCTTAGTCCACAAAATTTACAATTAATAGTGGATAACATGAAGTAGATAAAGAGGAAATACCACGTACCACATCACCCATCATGTTTGAGGCACCCGTACGATTTGCTAACTAAATTTGACAAGATTCTTGGACACTGGTGTTCTTGCAGTATGAATGATGTTCAGATTCAATACCTCAAATTCGGATCACCCCAACCCAAGTAGCACAGCTATAAACATCATCTGCTCAACAACCTAACTTGGACAGTGCTGCTTTTGCTAATGATGACTCCCTTTGTTCGCTTGGGAACTAGGAAGGTACTCCCTGAAATAAATAAATGGAATCAATTTTGATTGCTAGAAAATTTCACCAAGGAGAAATATATAACAGTTAAAAAAATTATAAATTATGTGCCTTCACCGAGATGGTACTATCATAAAAATCTTTAAAATGAAAAAACATCTGATTGATATGATCTGTTTAGAATAATGAATCTTGTTATCGAAGGTTATTCGGCCACGTTTTGAGAATCGCGGTGATTGCAGTCAGCTTTGTGAGAATGAATACCAGCAACCACAGGAAAATTATCATCCAAAGCCGATCTACAATGAATATTTCCTATCAGGAATTCAGGATCACCGTTTCGATTAACTGATCCCCGAATTGGCACTCAGATATGCTGATGCATGAGAAGCTTCACCATGGAATTTTTGTTCTTTATGTTTCTCAAGTAGATTTGAAAATCTATCATCACCAAAATTAATCAAACTTTGGGAGTGTCGCCAGATCGTCCACGAGATTGGGCCTTTCTCACATTTAAAAGCAATTCAATGTCTTCACAAGAATAAAAAACCCTAAAAGTAGTCTAACTTTCTACATTCCCAGAAAAAGAGTGTTATGATTTGAAGATACAATGCAGACGGTACTTACCTCACAACTTGTGTGTTGCCTACAATTGCATGTGGTACTCAACAGAGCAGAGAACCAAATGCTGTCTTAGGAGAGCACTTAATGGTTCGCTTTCCCTTATAGGTTTTATCAATAAAGTCATCAATCCCCACACCGCTGTTGCTGCCACTTGTTCAATATGCACATACAATGAAAATGAGCACCATGTGTCACGCACATTGCATGATGTAGACTTTTCTTCCATTTCGAATTCAAAAGGCTGAAAAGAGGGGAAACCGCAATCTAGTAATTAAAATAATAACAAATCAGGAGGACAATTATTAATAACAACAAAGATCCTAGGGGTAAAAAATGTACTCAATTAAAATATATTAGCATGACTACATAATTTGCAAATAACCAAAACGGTGCCGAAATCCTAATCATTTTCATTTCTACGTATCCCATTACCCGAAGACTCCACGCTATGCGCAGGTAAGGGGGAGGAATATTGTTCGCAGCCTAACCCTTGCATATGCAAAGAGGTTGTTTCCGGATTCGAACTCATGACCAACCAAGACACAACTCATGGGTGATATAAATAAATAAATAAATAAATAAATAAATTAAACCATAGAGAACTTCGAAAATTAAATATCCTCGCTAGGAATTTAAAAATCAAGTCTCTTGTGTTCTATGCTTCCTAAAAATAATTGACATCATCAATTCAGCATTCAATGTTGGTTCAAGATCTTATCAACTCCAACATTGCAATGTGATTAATGGTGCTATTTAAAAATGCCAGCATCCAATAATGTCAAAATGCCTATGCACATATAATTGAAAATGCATACACTAAAGAACCTTATCTGTTGAGAAATGGATATTGCATACTTCATGATGGAGATCCCAGGTTAATCTTTGTTAAAAGAAGTATAGTGGAGGAGAATGGGCTACTACTGTTGTTATGTAGCCCAGATGTTTTTATAGAAAAAATTAAAGCAACTACTATGTAGTTTAAATTCACATAATCTGGCACCCTATTCTCTTGTTCCACAATTTACCTAAAACGAAAGATAATAGGGGTTTCAACAAACTAAATACATTGTCCTTCAGTATCAATTGGTTGTTTTAAACTTAAAAGGGTAAGACAAATTTTTATTCTCATAGTCACGAATCTTACCACTCCCCAACTAGAAAAAACTACTACTTCAAAATACATCAATAAAGTTGTTTTGACAAGTAAAAAAATTTCATCTCCGCAAAATTGACTCCCTGTGATTATCACATGACCTGAACTTCTCACATCAAAACTAGTTAGAATCACTTAATTCAGTTATTTGACTTTTACTATCCATGCTCAAGGTAGAAGAGCCATCAACATTTACTTGCTTTATGGACTCTTTAATCAGGAGTGTAGGGATATTACAGCTCAAGCTTTAGGCCACTAATAAAAAAATATTTGCTATTAGTTTTTATAAAGCAAAAGGGCTGCATGTTTTGGCAAAACCCAATGTACAATTCTCTCATTTTAACTTAAAAAGCCTCTCCCAAAGTTTGTTTTAGGTCTCACTCACTGTTGGGTCGTCACCCTGTCTTTAGCCCTAATACACAACAATCACCAAGCCTTATCCCACTTGATGTGGTCAAATTATATGGATCAACTGAGGCCAGTGTACTCTGTCAAAAACTGAAAATCCATTCAGATTAAAAAAATCGATCTTTGTCTACCTCTTCTAATAAGACCATTCTCCGTTTGATTAACTTTTCTTACCGGAGCCTTGAAAATATAAAAAAGAATGGAATTCAGCAACTAATGTCAATCAGGTGGTAGTAACCCATCAGCTACAAAGATGCAATCATTCAAACCATAAATTCAGTGCAGCATATGTACTCTTGGATTTTAAAGTTCAAAATTGAGTTGCAAAATAAATGAAATTCAAGGAGTCTTTGTCTAGACTAACTGGTTACCAAGGAAGACCAGAAAGGGGAGAAGGAGGAGGAGGTGTAGAAGTTCTCCAATGGGACAATCAAACTGATGCAATAAACTAGAGTAGACAAAGAATTCATATCCACAGAAGCTAAGCCTTTACAACACTGATAAGGAAAAACATAAGAAACTTCCTATAAGTTTCACTGCTGCATTCTCTTCACAACCATATGATGATCAAATACCAAAAATTCAACAATGCCATAAGTAACATATGACATAGATATATTAACACACAACCCATAAATGCCCAAAATATATTAAGACTCATTATTCAAAACAAGAGAAAGGAAAATGGAACAACAGAAACAACAGAGAATCGAAACAATTTTCTTTTTTTCTTTTTATGAAAGAAAATAAAATCAAGCAATTAACATGAAAAACAGAACCTTTATGCTAACTATTAGATACCCACAATCCCAACAACAATCAGACAACGAACCCATAGATTCAAACACAAACAAAAAATCAAGGTGCAAAACTTAATCACATAACATGATCCAGAACCGCCAAATAAAATAATAATATAAAGTAAAATATTGATATTAAGTAAAAGCAGGAGTAAAAAAATAAATAAGAAATCCATGCCTGGGAAGGTTGGTGGGTGATATATTGATGGAGATCTCTGAAAGTTGTGAACTTTGGGGTCCCCATTAATGGCAGTGAAGCGATATACATGATGGCAGAGGAGTGGAGGGAAGAGAGGGTTACATAAACTCTTACAATACTCATGATCGGTGTACTTTGTTGTTGTTGCCAATCTTTTCTTTAATATTATTCCTAACGCTCTGCCATTGCAAAACTCAATTTCGTTTCTTTGACTTGAATGCATTTGCATTTGCATCTCAATTTTTTCATCTCAGGTGCCCTTCTTTTATTTCCTAGTATAACGCCAGATTGATTGAGGTTTTTGAGTGTTAATACAAAATATCTTGATTATTAAATACTTATTTTAGTGATTTATATGTTAATATTTTTGGTGTTTAATTTTTATGTAATGGGTTAAAGTTTTTTTTATACTAGTATTCAATTAGAAATTACTTGATGTATGGCATTTATATTTAATTTAGGCAGCCTATGAAACTTTTACGCTATTGGTATATTTAAATTGAATCCATATTTTTATATAATATTTATGCTTTCATGTAATATATATTTTTACTAAGTTTTGTTTGGTACGTATATTCTTATTCAGTTTAATTGCAATATTCAAATACTTTTGTATAAAAAATTATTTAAATTTGACTAAATTATTTTCTACTTATTCTTTATTTTGATTCAAGAAAATGAAAAGAAAAGATCTTATTATTTTTTGTTTTTTTTTTCACAATGATATTAGTAAAGAGCATTCATCATTGGTGACAACTAATCTCTACAAAATCACTAGTCATCTTTTACGAGTTTTCTATTTTAATAATTTTTTTCATCCATTAGATTTGAACCTAGGACTTTACTAGATGGATTCAAGCCTACTTAAGATCTTCTTATTTAACTTGTCTTATTTAACTTGCAAGGAGAGGGAACAAAAAATGTGTTTGGTGAAAATAATGTGACTAGATATGATTCATATTTGGTAACTGATTGTGAAGTACAAAGGAGAAAACAAATACAACAACAACACTCGAGTACCTACACGCATTCCAACATTTCAAGTCAATGTTTGGGAGAAAGATACTAGATTATGAGAGTTAGAGTTTATTTCAAACTTATGACCTGTTTATATATGCAATTTTAGATAGAAAAAATAGTTAAGCAATTATGCTCACACAATTCTTGTGACCTGTATAGGGGTCATGTGTCTCACGTTTATCCCAGTGTTGGTGTTGATATTCTAGGGTTGTCGATTTGGGGTGGACTAAATAAGCATGAGATATCTTGATTCAAGTGAACCCTTTAGATACAACTCTTGGACAAAAGGTAAAAAATATATATTCTTTTATTGTTGTAGATATTAAAAAACTATTAAGATCATGCAGAGAGAATTTCATTGACTATAGTGATTCTATTTAAGGGGTGTTTAGATCCAATCTAATAAAAAATTGTAAACCAATCCAAAAAATCAAAAATCGATTAAAGTTGATTTTATTTTTACCATTTTTGAATAACCAAACTGATTGGATTGAATTTCAAATGATATTTCCAAAACTAACAGAATTTTCTACATTTTATGCAATTCAACTTTCATATTTTTTAAACTTTGTCCTTCATATCAATCAAAAGCACCTTAGTGAATTTTCATGGCTTTAAGAAACACCCTTTCAAATTGTGAGTACTAACTTTTTATGCATTTCAATTTTCATATTTCACATTATTTTTGTGTTTTGTTTGTATATTCTATTTTTTGAAAATAACCGTTATATATGAATCTAGTAATATAATTATGTAAGGACTTGTGGTAAAAATTAAATCATTCAATCCAATACAAAACAACATTTTATTGGATTTGATTAGATCCTAATTTCTTTAAGAAAGTAATCTAGACTAAATCAAACCAAAACACAAGTTATTTTACTCTTAGGAGTGAATGCTTTTTGGTTTAAAATCGATCCAATCTCATTTGTAAACATCCATAATTCTATTCAATTTGAGTATGGTCATCAATACGAGTTTTTGGCCCATAAGTCAACTTGGTTCACCATAAATTTTAGTTAGTTGAGTAGAAAATTAGATCACTTGAATTGTAGATCAAATTTGGTCCGACTCTCTTAGATTGTGGCTCACTTGGGTTAAGCATGTGTTGCATTGGATTGGCTCACATGTTGGGAGTTTATTTTAATTAAAAAAGTACAACTTATTACACTAGCTCACCAAGTAATTGTAAACTGAACTATTTAATTATATTCTAATCACAATAAAGGATAGTAGTATACTAACTTATCATTTTTTGTATATAGAGAGCATTGGAATGTGAATTCCTTAAAAAAGAGTTGGATTGTGAATATATTTTAACCAAAATAAAGGATAGCAGTATATATACTAACTCATCATTTTATATAGAGAGAGAATTGGAATGTGAATTCCTTTGAAAAAATGGAGTGTGAATATGATTTTTCAAATTATTAAAGGATTGAAGTTTCTAAAAATATCTTGGGTATTACCAGGTAATCTAAGACCCTAATTATGATAGTTACCAAATAAATAAATAAATTATGACTCTAGTTTTTGTTGAGTGCTTCAATAATTTTGTCATCTCAACTTTACTTTTGTCTATTTTATTACTTATATTTGTTTTATTTTTTTTAGGTAAATCGATTTGTATAGCCTACTAACCTCTGGTGAGTTTAGTTGGGTTAATAATTTTAAATTATAAAACAATACACATCTCAATTAGAAGAAATATGTACACAATAATGAGTTTTTTTATTTATGAATATACAATAATGAGTTTAATAAATATTGTAAATGTCATAATAATTTCTCAAAAAAATAGTATATAGGATTTTCCAAAAAAAAAATTGATATTAAGGAAAATAGACTAATAAAAAACCCACCTACTTGAACAATGACTCGTTAGAAATGTTTACAGTATATGAACAAAAATATATAGATTATAAACATAGATAGATATTTTCTTTTTCTCATCATAAGATAGTGAATCCTTGACGTTTTGGCCCAACTAATATCAATTATTTGTAAAGATTTGTAAATTCAAGTTCCACTATTAATATAGAGTATTATAGATATAATAATAAAGGTGTCGATAAAAAAATATAAATATAAATACTTAATTGTAGTTTTTGCTGACCATTTTTCTCGTTTTTGTGAAATTTGTCACCAAATTATAAAATTTGCTGTTTTTGTTCCCCAATTTTTATATTTTGCACATTTTGTTATTCAAATTTTAAAATTCTGCACATTTTAGCTCTATATATTGTAATTAAGCATTTTGTATTGAAAATTGGACGATAAAATTTGAAAAATTTTAAAAATTGGATGGCAGAATATGTTTTTAAAAAAGGTAGCAAAATGTGTAAATATTTGGTGGCAAATTGGAAAAAATGTAAAAGATGAATGACAAAAGGCCTAATTAAGCCGAATATAAATATAGATAGTTTAGTTTTTCGGCTTTTGCATTTTACACTTCCTAATTTACTAAGTATACTTCTCTTTCTTCTTTTTTTTGGTACATAAATTTACCTAATTACTATACTCTTTATTATTATTATTATTATTATTATTATTATTATTATTATTATTATTATTATTTTGTCGAAGCGTTTTTGTTCTGGTTGCAAAATTGGGTTTTAAAGAATAATGAAGATTGAGGGTGTAAAATAATGTTTAAAGAAAAAGCTTGCTAAATGTACTCCCTTGTGTATTTTCGTTTTGTTTTTCTCAAAATTATCATTTTCCAAACTAAAAATTCTAGAAAGTGTTAAAATTTTAACACTTAACTGCTTTCTCGAAGTTTTATAAGACTTTCTGAAAATTACTTTCCGAAAGTGTTATGATACTTTTTGGAAACAGAAATAGAGATTTGATGCATTTGTCTCGAGATATGAAGCAAGACTTCCTATATACCATCATCTCACAGTTTTCCCTCTACACTCTCATAAAGGAGATAGGGTGTTTAGCTTTCAAGTTATGATGAAGGCTGGTAAAGGTGCTCCAGAATAAAGTTAAGGTAGGGGTCACTGTATAAGGTGGTCATAGTGAGTGAGTTGTGCATGATAGTTGCAACAATTCCACCTCTTGCAATAACGTGGATAATAGAAATCTGATTTCTCTTTCGATTACGCACATGCCAATAACGATAAAGAAAACTAGGGCACAATGGCAGTGTTGGAATAGGAAAGATTCATTGGAGATGGAGATGTAGTGGAGGAAGTGATTGCGCTGGAAGTATAAGGGACAGATCTAAATCTTGGTGGCGAAATTGATGATGCAAAAGGGTTTGAAGATAGAGCGACATGTGTGGCAGTAGAGGGGGGATAGCATCGAAGGGGAATGCTTTACAGGAGTGTAGAGGGCAGACTTCGAGACAATGACATTTAGGAAGTCCTACTTTCTCTCTAATTAACAAATATAAACTCCTATTTTTCTTTTCTTTCCATAAGTAAATTCTGGAAAACATTACAACACTTCTAAAATGTGTTATAACACTTTCTGAAATAGTTTATGAAAGTGTTAAAATTTTAACACTTTCTAGAATTTAGTTTTTGGAAAAGGGTAATTTTGAGGGGAAAAAAACATAAAGGAGGCGCATTTAGCAATTGCCTAATCTCTTTGATAAGGGACTTGGGTCTACAATGTACATGAGCACCGCACTTGTTTGGGTTCCTAATCTCTTTTAGTTTGTAAAGCCTATTCTAGGTTCAACATTTGACCCAAACTATGTCTTCTCGTGACATATAATGTTTTTAAATTGGACCAAAACTTTACCACAATGTTTCTAAAGTGACCACTGTTATTCTTACATCCCAATATTTTTTTATTAAAAAAATACATTTAAGGGAAACACATTTTTTGTTGTGTACAGTACACTTTTTGTTGTTGTTGTTGTGTTATAATTAGAAGTAGGAGTCTGAATTTTTTTAACACAACGGAATAAAGTTTATGTTGTTATATTGTATACAAAAAATTTAATACAATTAATGGGAAAATGTTTCCGTTATTTAAATTTTTTACAAAACTAGAGAGAGAAACCGTGCATTTGTACGGTTTAAAAAATTAAGAGTGAGAGGAAGAGAGAATAAAAGAGAAAATGAAATTGAAAAAATAATTAAGGTTTTTGATGTTGAGACAGACAGAGGTGCAGTAAACAAAAAAGATAGAGAAAGAAAGAAAAAGGAGTGAATGACACCAAAGTTTTAAAA
The DNA here is from genome assembly GCA_007407185.1 of Glycine tomentella. Classification (NCBI taxonomy): domain Eukaryota; kingdom Viridiplantae; phylum Streptophyta; class Magnoliopsida; order Fabales; family Fabaceae; genus Glycine; species Glycine tomentella. The sequence goes on from PYAF01006145.1 coordinate 1,411,848, forward strand.
AACGGCAACATCCAATCAGGTATTCGGTTAATGGATAAGTGATTGAATTGGTGGGTCATTAATTGACTCCTATAAAATAAAAAAGATAAAATTTTTACATTTGTCTTAATTTTTTTTAAAAAAAAGACATCACAAAATCATAACATATATAATTAAATATCAAAATGTAAAAAAAAATACCATTATCCAAGTTCAAACAAACAATTAACAAAGATTGTAAACATAAGTTAAATATGTTTAAATTCAAGAAACAAAATCATCAATACAAAATTATAAAATGCTAAATTCCCACCTAATAACATATTTTCACCCAATAATCCATACTTACATTTAATTTACTTTTATTCTATATTAATATTATTAACAATTTATGAATATTTTGAAAACAAATTTATATGCCTAAGAACGAAAGAAAAAACTCACTCTTACATACACCACTTATCAACAATTAACATAGTTCAAGACTTAAAATAATAGTCACTTAATTTAAAATTCAAACACTTTGTTTAACAAAAGGATTAAAACCATTTTAAAAAAATAATTCCATTGCCACATAAATGCAGCGTGCAATTCAACTAGATTTTCAAAACACTGAATGACACAACTACACAACAGGTGGCAAACAAAGTTGATAACAACACGTGGATAGTAACTTGGAGGTTGGACAGATTTAATATTATTATTGATAATACAATACAATGAAAACAAATTTATGATACTTAAATTTTTCACAAAAGTTAATGACACAAAGAAAACATTTTTGTTGTGTTTTTTGTTTACAAAATGAAAACTATTTTTCTCCAAATTAACGAGAATCGACAACAAAAAATCAAAATGAAAAAACTACACAATATGGGTGGGAGAAGAAGGTAAGAGACAAAGGAAGCGGGATATCTCATGGGAGGGAGTGAAGAGAAAACTTGTTGAATAGAGAGGGTGAAGAGAATGGGAGGGAAAAAGTACCACTACCGGGTGAGAGGAAAAATAAAAAGTAAATGGGAGGGAAGGGTGTAGAATATGAATTTTAGTTTAAGCAAAAAACCTGGAGTGTGACAATAACCAGCCCCTTGTGAAGATTTTTATCTGAATTCTAATTTTTACACCCCTTTTTACTTCCCACACCTTCAAAAAGACTCCAATTAGGCATGGCAGCGGAATCCGAACCCGTGGGTACCCGTCCGAATCCGTCCCGATTTTAGTGGGAAAAAACCGAATTTTTCGGGTTCGAGTTCGGGTTCGGATTTTCCCCGGTAGCCAAAAGCAGGGGCGGGGGCGGGTATGGGATTACTGATACCCGCCCCGCCCCTGCCCCCGTACCCGCCCCCCACCCCTTAATAAATAATATTAAAAAATAAAAAAATATTATTTTCTAATTTTTTTAATTGAATTGATTGATTTTGTTTTGTAATTTTAAAATTATGATCCCATATTTTAAATGTGGGTTTGTTATTATTATTTTTTTGTTACATAATTAACTTTTTTTATCCGATTTTTTAATAAAAAAAGTTATATTATTTTTTTATTTTTTAAATTTTAATCAAGTAGTGGGGGCGGGGCGGGGCGGGGAAAACCCGACCCCAAGCGGGGACGGGGATGGGGATGGGTTTTAAAATCCGACGGGGAACGGGGGCAAGGGCGGGGAACGGGTTTGGGGACGGGGAATGCAATATCCGCCCCCGCCCCGCCCCGTTGCCATGCCTAACTCCAATGGACAAAAATACCACAATCGTCTGGCATCCCTGTTGTGAAATGAACTTTTCATAAGAGTATTCTATTCTAGAATATTTACTTCGAAACATGATTTTCATATTCTATAATAGATATTCAGAAATAGGTTTCTCATTACTTATCCCTGAAATACCTATTTTAGAATATAAATATCATGTTATGGAATAATTATTTCAAAATAGGATACTCTCTGAGAATCCCCTTTCCATAATAGGGGTGCTTGACCGGATTCAAACCTCCCACCCACTCCACCTCCCTACCCCATGTTTTCATTAACTTCAGGACCGGCCCTGGGCCAGGGCAAACAGGGCACCTGCCCAGGGCCCAATTTTTTTCTGTTAATATGTAGTGAGGTGTTTAAGGCCCTATACAGCTGTAGCCAGCCGTTGGACGTTGGCCTGTACGTACATTTTGGAATTTACAGAACGAAACCCACATATTTTAATGGTTTACTAAAAACATTTTTTTTCATCCAATAAATGAAATTGATAATCGGCTGTTGTACGTGACTGTCATGTTAATATTAATAATAGCATAGACAAATTAGGATTGACACATGATCTTCACTTATTAGTTTGATCTATATATAAAAGTAAGTTATGATTCATCAAATTATAATTTAATCCCCAACGTTAGGAATAAAGGCGTTGGATCAAATGATTAATTACAATTGCCATGTTGCAAATCTGAAGCATTGACTCCCTAGCAATTTTTTTTTTCTTTTCCAAGCAATTTCCTTAATTCCTCTTCCTTCTTTCCATCTTCACGGGAATCACAGCTCCGGCTCTTCAGCTCTTCCTCTATCTCTACCTCTTCAGCTCCTGCTCTTCCTCTATCTCTGTTGACTGTTGAAAAATATTGCAAACGGTAACATTATTCAATTTTATTATATAACGGCAACAAAAAATTTTGAGTATATATTCGATTGGTTTCATGTACAAATTCAAATACAAATTGGAGTACAAATTCGACTTTCGAGTACAGTTTTCGGTTGTTGATTGGTTTGGAGTTGGGATTTTCGATTAATTGAGGTAAGTGTTTAATGTTTTTAGTTTTTAGTTTCTTAAATTTGTAATTCGTAATTATTTGTTTCTTGTATTTTTGATTAATTTTCGACTGAAGTTTTTTGTCTTTTTTTGTGAATTTCTTATATATGGATCTTTGATTTCTAAAAATTGGGAGCAGTGGTATCTTTTGATTTTACCTTTGTTATCGACATTGAATCAAATTTAAGGTAATAATCTAATCTTTTTTTCATTACTTTGTATTTGTTACTATTAAGTTTTACTGTTTTAGTTTGTGATTTTGATTTTTGAATTGGACTCGTGAGTACTGAGTAGATTATTATTAGGAATGTATTTGAAGATCATTTGTTGAATGTGGGTGTTTGATACTTTGATTTTGAAAAGGTTTAGGCCAATTTCTTGCTGTTCTGAGAGAAATAAGTCTGCAACATTTGTTTAGTTTGAAAATATAATGAACACTTATGCAAATAACCAAGAGGGGGGTGAATTGGTTTTACCTCAGAGTTTTTAAAATTTAAAACAAATTTTATACACAGCGGAAGACGTTGAAAGAAGGATCGTATCTTAACCAATTAGAATATCAAACTTTTAAGATCAACTTTTATCTCAATCAACCCACTCTTGAGTTTCACTCAATCTTGTGATGTTAACAAACAAAAATAATACTACAAGAACAATATGAATGTGAACAAAAAGTTACAATTACACACAAGATTTATACTGGTTCACCTCTCAACCCCGAAGGCTACATCTAGTTTTACTTCTAATCAACCTTGATTAGAGTTTCCACTATAACAAAATGAATATCTTTACAAGCAAACACATATCTCTTTTACATACCCTAGGTAAAATTCACAATCTAAACCTATAGACTTCTCAAAAGATCTAAGAACTAGAGATCCCCTCTCTGTTCTTCCCACTAGATACCTATCTAGCAATGCTTTAAACATACAAATTGTTATACCAACAACCAACCAACAAAACAATCAATTTCTAATCAATACAACAATGAAATTGATTAAAGAAAGATATCACTTGAACATCCTCAGTGAAATGAATGAGTTTAAATGATCAAACCAGACTGAGAATGAATGCCATGATCTTTCTTGATGACTTCTTTTTGACAAATGAGGCTTTAGTAAAAACTAATCATGAAAAGATGACTCAACACATGAGATTCTTCATGATTCTTGAAACCATTATCAATGAATGTTTCTAGTGAGCCTTGGTGCTTTTGAGATCTCCAGAGAGTGTGTTTACAAGGCTTACTTCGTAAAACTAAAGGTCTCTCTTTTCTTAATGAGCTGCATCTATTTATAAAAAACAGAATTAACTGACTGTAATTGATTATTCCGTAATGGTAATCGATTATTTTAACAAATGTAATCGATTAAAGTTTCAAAATAATCGATTAAAGTGTTCATATGAAATCTAGAAAAAATCTCAGGAACAAATAATCAATTAACTCATGTCGTAATCGATTATTCCAGAGGATCTGGATTTTTTGAAGCACTGATGTAATCGATTAACACTCAAATAATCGATTAACACATGGAGTGTGAAAAACGTATCAATGCTCATTTAATCGATTACAATAATCTGGTAATCGATTAAACCAGATAAAAATCTTCTGAAAATTATGCAGATGGATATATAATCGATTAATCCGTCAAGTAATCGATTATCACAGAACGACTTAACAAAGTCAGCTGAATATAATCGATTACAAGGATTTGGTAATCGATTAAAGTGTTCATATCTTTATATGCAGTTCTGTAACCAAGCAATTAATCAATTAAGTATGATCAGTAATCGATTAAAACAGTGAAAAACACTTTTTATGAAAACTTTAATGCTTTAATGTCATGCCAAATGATTCGTGTAATGTTTGTGACCTAATCATGAATTAATGAGCTAATGTATGCATGACTTAATCAAATTTATGTGAGGAATGAGAGATTTTATCTTTCTTGAACCAAACTTTTAAACAAAGTACATATGTCATCAATTTGAGTGGACATGTAAAATCAAAACTTAAGATTTTCTGAACTTGATTCTTCATGATTTTCCTCAACCTGTTCATCATATCTAACATAGTTGATATTATTTAGTGTAACTTTTACATGAAAATCAAGAAACTTTCACTAAAACTTCCTATTGGGTTTAATTAGTCAATTTACTGGCAGGAACCTTGGCTGATCATTGCAAATTCAGAACGCAAAGGATTAAGATGATTATCTTTGTTCAATTCTCTAGGTGCTATTGTTCCTATTATCCTATCTATATTAGTTATATTAGCTATTAGTTATATTGCCTAATAATGTTGCCTAAATATTTGTCTGGAAGTGAGAAAAGAAAGAAAAGAAAAGAAAGAGAGGAGTTAGTAGAATCACAAAGGGGATCTCTTGATAGATTTTTTAAGAAAATAATCGGAGAGACTTCTAAAGGAGTGGAAGTAGACAATGTGGACCAATCTAATGAAAATTTGAATGATAATACTATTAATTTGGATGATCCCAATTATGACTATAATCTTGCGAATGTGGTTGCTTCTGATACAAATGACCATGATAATTCCCCAAATCATATCAATGAGGAAGTTGCTACTGTGAATGATCCTAATGATGTACAAAATGAGTCAAATGTTGAAGATGTTGGGGATGATCCGCATTTTGTTCCTCCTTTAGACATTTACGATCCTAGAAATTGGGGTATCCTTGATAACAAGTCTAGAGACATCTTAGTTGAAAAGGGACCTTTAAGGGAATTGAATCTTAAATTTCCCTTAGATGGTAATTCTAGGCATTTCTCGTTTGCTTATTTTTCTAGAAAGTTGATTAATAGAGAGAGTGGCGATAGAAAATGGTTAGTTTACTCTAAACATGTAGATAAAGTTTTTTGTTTTGTTGTAAGTTGTTCACAAAGCTAAATAGAAAGAGCTCTTTAGCCACTGATGGAGTGAATGATTGGAAACACTTGAGTGAAAAACTCAGAGAACATGAGAATAGTTTTGACCACATGACTAACATGAATGTTTGGACTGAATTAAGAGTGAGATTAAAGACTAATCAAACTCTTGATAAAGACTTGCAGCAAGGAATCTCAAAAGAGAAAGAACGATTGAGACATGTTTTCTTGAGAATAATTGCTGCAATTAAATGTCTTGGTAAGAATAATTTAGCTTTTCGAGGATCAAATGAGAAACTTTATGAGGAGAATAAAGGTAATTTTTTGAGCTTAATTGAAATGATTGCTGAATTTGATTTGCCAATACAAGACCATATTAGACGTATTCAAAATGAAGAAATGCATTATCATTGTCTTCGTCATAAAATTCAAAATGAACTAATTTCTATATTGGCCCATAATGTTAGAAGTTCTATTTTGAGAATCATTCAAGAGGCAAAATATTTTTCTGTTATTCTTGATTGTACCCCTGATGTGAGCCATCAAGAACAAATAATTTTAATAGTACGTTATGTTAATATGTAGAGTGACAAAATAAAAGTAGAAGAGTACTTTTTAGAATTCTTGAAAGTGGATGATACATCTGGAATGAGGCTTTATAATGAATTATTAAATGCATTAAAATCTCTTGAGCTTAATGTTGATGATGTGAGAGGCCAAGGATATGATAATGGTTCCAATATGAAAGGAAAACACCAAGGTGTTCAAAGGAGATTACTTGAA
>PYAF01006145.1:1425481-1469350 GCA_007407185.1 Glycine tomentella
CTCTCTAATTTGTTAATTATTATTTATAATATAATAATAAATTAAGATTGATTAAGACTATATTAATCTTAAATTTTAGTTTATCTCTAAACAATAAAAAATATCTTCAATTTGATAAAATCTATTAAGATTTGAAATTTATATCAAATTAAATTATGAAATATATTTTAAATAAAATAAAATACTTAAAATATAAGATTGGGATAAGATATATGTAGATGTGACTCTTGTCAAACTAATTCCCTATTAGTGAAAATAGTTTATAAGCTATAAAATTTACGTACCAACCACTCTAGTGAGTCTACGAGAATAAGAATTATTCATAAAAATACTTTTACTCAATAATAACTCCTGAAAATATTCACATCAATAATAGCTCATAAAAAAATAGTCTTATTCAAGAACGAGAGATTTAGATCTATAATATAAGAATAAATATTAAATAATTATTGACTGAATAACATATTTTTTAATGCATTCTATATTTTTTATTATAGAAATTCATCCTATTTTATTGATTATTTTTTAAAACTCCACATATTAATTATTTAGTAAAAAAATAATTCAACAGATTATTCATTGAATTCATTAAATAAGAATAAGAAGACTCATTCTATTTCATGAGTCCAGGTCGATTTATGTCAATAACAACAGTGTGCTAATAAGATTGTCTTTAAGAATATATTAGTAATTTTTAAAAAAAGAATATATTAGTAATATGTTTTTCATATATAAGTAACTTTATTTGATATAGTATATATAATATAAATAATTTTAACTTTTCTCTTTTACTTAAGTGTGTAATAAATATATTTTATTTAATTTAAGCTATTAAGTTTTATGTCTAATAAAATGCAGAACTACTTCATCCTAAATACTAATAATTTGATGTTCTTCACTGTGTATTCTGATTAGTCCTACGAAATATACATAATCATTAATCACAACAACAACAAAAATGCAGTGAAAAATATGAGAAAGTATTTTAAAAAAAGGCAAACATTCAGCAGTAATACATGATAAAACTGTTAGTAAGCATAGCATAATTCTGGTTATACAACATCACATTGCTTCTGTTTTTTAAAAATTAGTAGTTAATTCATAATTAAAAAATTGTTGAAGAAACTATGTATAAGTGCTTATATAGGTGATGTTTGTCACTTAAATAAACATATGTATCGTGTAATTCGTGTTTCACAGTTCACACAAAGGTGGATGCTGCTTGGTGAGCCAACATGTAAATATAATATTATTCGTTTCTTGTGGAAAAAATCTCAGTTGTTACATTCAATCTGGCAACATTGACACTAAACGAGCAAATTAATTAAACAACACTGCAAATAATTCACAGATCGAGAGAGAGAGAGTTGAAAACAATGTAGTCACATAGCTAGTTCATGTCAATAACATGAGGTCCATAGCTTTTAAAATCGGATTGACAAGGACCACAAAAATCTAAAATAAATCCTCTGGCCAATTCCATAAAAGTTCAAAATTAAATTTTAGAATTGTACAGCCGACCAAGAAGATTTAGTGACTCGTGTCCTTTATGTTGAGGTGACAATAAGCGAGATGCCAAAGACGCACACACTTAGTAGATTGAAACTCTAATTTGTGATTATTAAGTATATGGTCTTAGTAAAGGAAAGTACTAAAGTTTTTGAACGTTTTGTATTGGTATAGTTTGATAAAGAGCATGATAAGAGGTGAGCTAAACTAGACATCAAGGGTAGTTGAAGGAAGTGTGTTGGTTAAGTGAACTGCTTCACTGAAGCTATATGGTCCCAATATTTAGGGGAGGAAGGCCTGTGCTAGTGAACCTAAGTCTATATTGTGAGAATTAATTAATTCCACAAGAAATTTGGATATGGGGTGAAACTCCTCCCCTCCCCAAATCAATTTGAATAGACTAAACATTGGTATTGGAGATAAATATGATTTGTTAATTCTTCCTTTGTGTGACACACTTTAGACAAACTATCCGTCATTGACACAACTTTTCTAAGAGATAAAAATGAAAAAAACAGTGATTTCGATGTTGAGCTAATTATCCACTACACAGCCTCCACCTATGATACAACTTGCTTCTACCACATTATATGAGGATTCATTAAACTTATACGTTGATTTTACAGAGTAAAAACTGTGTTGGCATTCCAAACCCACTTATCATTCTCTCCCTTCTTCATATTTTCTACATACACAACAAATTTGCAACACATACATGTTCTCTCTTAGAAAGTGTTCTCTATATTTCCACTTCTATCTCGACCCCCCCACACCCACGTACATCAGTGGTTAAATCCCTTTTATTTTCTTTCCCCAAAAACAATTTATTACATTTCTTCCTGCCAACAATCTATAATTAACCCAACCGCTACACTTAATATGCCACCTCAAATAATATAACAAGGTTTTCTTGTTGTGGTCGACATTATACTTTCCCTACAAATAGTTATCTCTTCCTTATGTTAGAAATCGTAAAATCCTAGACCACCTTCATATCCTATACTTGTTTCTCGGAGTATGATATTAGTAAAGGTCGCAGGTGAAACATCACACACATTGTGCTATATTGAAAGAAGAAACCAACAACACATCCCTCATAGTCAAATCAGAGCAATGATTAAGCATTTTCTACATCAATTAAACCACTTACTGTTTCAAGTTCTTGTGCCATTAAGATGCAAGGTCCACCCCAAGTTGCAAAAAAATGAATGATAAGAGGCACTTTTCTTTCTCCCTTGACCAGCTCCTGGATTTCCTTAGCTGACAACTTTTTCTGCAAATCCAAAATAACAAACATTGGGATCACTACAACATCGAACTTCATTTAATTTATAAAAAACTAAAAAGACCAAAACAAAAAAATAAATAGTCTATGCACTGAGTAAAGAAAAATATTCACAAATTGGTAAACAGGACCCATAAGATGCAAAACAACACAGACCCAGAAACACAATGAAAAGAAACAACTGAAACAATTTGAAGTGGCATACTACTAGATAGTCCTCTCTGACTTTTCGTACCCTGGGGTGGTTTGCATAGCAGCTTTCTGGGCAGTGTGGAGAGTGAAAGAAACGACAGAGCAAAAGAAGCAGCAACTGAAGCTGCCAAACAGAGAAACAAGCAGCCAAATAATGAGGCAACAATGGAGCAAGCACTAAATAAATTAGGATTCACCACAAATCCCTAATGTTCTGTTTACTGTTGTTACTTGTTTGTCGAAATACACAAACCCAAAGCGGCAAAGCATACCTGGTCGTGGCTTTTGCGTCGTTCGACACAGAGGAAGAAGACAGGACAACTTCAAGGAGGAAGAACAAACCAACATGCACAGCTGAAGCTTTGGAAAGCCGTGCGAGGTGCGCTGATGGTGGTTCACGTTATGCGGCGGTGGCGGCACACAGGGTAAGAAGGCAAGAGGGTTTCACAAAACAAGGAGCTTGAAAGGCAAATTAGGGTTGGGCCTTTAGAAATTCCGTATAAATCAAATTTCCGACGGATACTATGCCAATCGGAAACATCCGTCGGAAGCCCCCCATTTTTCCCACTAAATCACCTTCGTTGGTATCCTCCGTGGGTAACCCTTCGATTTCCGACGGAATTCCTGTGGCCGGAAATAGACCGTGGGAAAATGGCACTTTTCTTGTAGTGGTCATACAGTTTTATAAATATCTTAAAAATAAAATAAGGAATATCTATAAATCTATAACTACATATATGTTTTGTGCATAACACGACTTAAACACTACTTTATAAAATATCTCTCTTTAAGGTTTGAAATAAATTTTTAAAATTTAGATGTACCTAAAAGTTTATTTTGCAGTAAAACTTTTTTAAATAGGCTAATAGATCTAAGATTTCATGTATATAAGCCGATGAGTCTATACTTTCAAATAGATTAATAAATACATTTTAAAATATTATAATAAAAATATATTATTATTATTTATTTCCACTTAAATAAGTTAGCTTTATAAGGTATAAAAATAATCTTTTGATCAATGACCTTAATTAGTCCTATATATTCTTTTTTATTAAATAGTTTAAAAGAGTCACGATTTAACTTATTTTGCAAGGGTTTTCCTTTGGTGCATGCATGTTCTGTTAATAGGTAGGACGACTGACCTAAATTTGACATGACGCAAGTCAAGTCATGGGCTTGATCACGATTGTCTAATTTATTTCCATTTTTAATCAACATTAATTGGTCCCATTTTCATTGCTCTTTTAAGTTTCTATTTTATGCCGACCAGTGTTTATGAGGGTAAAACTTATCTAATTTTAGGATTAAATCATTTACTGCATGCTTGGTTTACAACAGTTTTAGAAAAAAAATCACTTATGTTTCAATAGTTTTCTCATTAACATGGTAAAAATAAGCATTTTTCTTTTAAAAAAAGGTTGAATAAAAAATCTCTTCTGAATGAATAAGTAATCAACTATGGTTTTTGCCTTTTCAGTTTTAGTAGTTTAAGCCAAGCCGATCACCAAAACAAATCGCCAAATATTCAAAGTTAGTTTTCCTTTGTAAAAAGGAAAGAATGACCAGAACACCACTTTTGCTTTTCATAATTACGTTTCCTTTACACATCCAGAAGCCTTCCCTTTCTGCTAAAAGATTAGTCAATGCAAGTATAGTTTTCAATTCACCAATACATATATTATTTATATAACTATATATAGTGTGAACAATCCAACCTTGTTTTGAAGACATGTGTCGTGGTTGGATGAGAGCTTCAGCATACATGAACAACACATAGATTTGTTTCCATTATTTCAGATAACATGATAGAAGATAAACAAAAACCAATATGTTGATGATAAAAATTAAAATAAAAAATAAAAAGATCAAGTGGGAACTGTCATATTCTATATCATTTTGGGTGTGCAAAAATCTGAATGCATGTTGCAAGCGTCTCAATATATTCTAGTCTATGTCTGAGGGTGAAAGTGTCACTGTTAAGAACAGTCAATTGTTTAGAAGGGAGGAAAAAAGGGAAAGAGACAGGCTTCCATGCAGATGAAGATAAGAGGAGAGAAAGGCAATGATTACTGATTAGTAACTGGGTATCCGAGCCCATGCAGTGACCACGACTAAACTTCAATCCCACTAGCCACTTACTTCACAGTTCACACACACGCTTTTTCTTTTTTAAAACCCCCCTCCAATTCTTTTTTAACTTTCCGAATCTTGGTCCCTATTTATTATTATTACTAACCCCTGTCAGATTATATGATAATTAGGAGAATGTTAATCAATATTTTTAAGTTACATGTTAGAGAATTTAGAAATGATACCTAAATTACCTTTTATTTTACTACCCTACTAATCTATTTGTCATTTTTCTGTCTCTCCCTTTCTATTATATCATACATATTTTTTTTTCTTTCTCTAAGTGTTTAATAACATTTGAGGTGTTTACTAAACATTTTCCTAGAGAATCATTAATTTTTTTTTTATACATGTATACTGTTTGAAATACTTCACAAGACCAGATAAAAATCGGGTATAGTCGAAAAGGACAGTCTCTTATAATGTGACGAATTGCAAGAATAAAATAAGACGGCTTACAATAATCTTTCCACATATTTTTACATAGCAAGTAATTAACCTCCCGACACCAGGTACGTTAGTTTTATTTATTTATTTATTAACTAATATATTTAAAGCATTGAGTGTCATATATATTCTAATAATGATCAACCAATTGCAGTAAGGACTTAGAAAGAGTCTAAATGCATGCCTATTGTAATTATAACAACTATGTCTATGTTGGGTTTATTCCCTTGAAAGTTTTCCTAGCTTGGGCTATATAATTATCTATCTGCACTAATGGGTGCAAGGCACATACATAGAGACACATCATGTAAAAAGTAGTGGACACTGAATTCATGGTTGTGAGATTTTTGGGCATCTATATCAGTCACAGAAGAGAGAGGCGCAATGATCAGAGCCTGCAGAATGATAAAAGAAAGAGGGTATATATGGTATGGTATGATGGAAGAGGTGGAGTATATAAGAGAGGGGACCAAGGTCAGAGCACATATGTAAAAGGATGAAGCAACAGTGTGGTGCCAAATGAGAGTTGAAGAAGTCATGCAGAGCCTATAAATATCTATGCTCCTCTTAGCTGGCTGGTGGGGTCCACGACAAGTAAGGTTAAGTATAGTGTAACATGTATGTATTCATTCATATATGTACTCCCTTGATGAGTGGAAGATACATTATTATTTATAAGAAAGATATATTGTATCTGCATCTTCAAAAAGTAACTCAACAATAAAAGGTTTGCTTCCAGGTTTCAGCAATTCCACTCTACTTGTGAATACTGTAGACTGGCCTCCCTTTATGGTACTGGTATAATACTATAATTTACTGTTTTATTTGCAAGATCACACTAATTAGCTGATTGCCTGATTCGTGTGCTTAATCAATGAAAGTACAAACATGAAACAGTTATTTAATTGTACAGAAATTCGCAGCATCAGGATGTACATTGTTATTACTATTATTACTCCGTGTCTCTCTAAATTTTTTAAATAATAAAAAAATATAAGTTAAATACAGTTAATTAAAAATATAACAAAATAATAAAAAAAAACTAATTAATTATATAAAAATAGTATGAAGTTAATGTAAATGAAAAGAAAAATTGAAATTTAAGAAATGATTTAAGGATAAAATTTTCCAATGAAATGTATACATCAAATGGGATAATTCTCATTATTGATAATTATAAATTATCATTATCATTATTATTTTGGCTACAAGCATATACATTTAAGAATTTGTTATCATATATACCAAGAGAAATCTAAAAGTTTACCATTCATTTGATTGAGAAGATTACCAAAATTTCGTGATTTGGTATCAAACTTATTTCAATTCAATAAGAGATCTCAATATTATGTTTTGAAAAGAACTCAATATAATTGAATAAGTTTGAACGAAAGAGAGGGAGAAAAAGAGAACAAATTATTAGGTGAATTTAGAATCACAATGTGTCCATAGTCCTGATTAATGATATCCGTTCAACTTTTAAAAGAAAATTAAAAATACTTAATTACATAAGATTAATGAGAACCATAACAATCTTGAATTATCTAATAATTTTTATAAAAAAAGAATAAAATAATAAGGAATTTTTCATTAAGAATATCTTAAATTTTCTATCATCATTATCATTATTACTATTATTATTATTATTATTATTATTATTATTATTATTATTATTATTGATGAGATGTATTTTTTGAATGAGTTTTATATATCTATCTAGTCTATATAGTTGCACCAACTTTTTTTGATCTTTATAGTTTTTTACCTTTTTGATCTTCATTTTCTAAAGTTGCTTAATGAATGTTATTTGAGATAAACGTGGATTACATCTTGTTTCGAATAATGTTAATCGATACTTGATGGTGAAAATAAAAAGGGTAAACAAATTATAATTATATGAATCAAATGAAATATTTTAAACTATAAGAATTAAAAAAAAAAAACTGTTACAAGTATAGAGACCAAATTATATTACACCTTTAAATAATAATATTTTGTCATCAAAAGACATTTTATTAAAAGAAGCATAAGGGGATCCAATCCTTACAGCGAGATACATTGAGGAATAGATTCCAATGGATTCAAATTAATACCAATTAGGATAAGTAAATCAACCCCCCACAACTTTTGCTGTAATCCATATCCAAACATGCCTTGATCGGTTCAACCAATCAAAATATCTAATACATCCTCAAATATTATAACATTAATTTCCTATGTAACCATATTAAGTAGATAATAGAGAACCATACTAAGTACCATACCTCTAGCTTTCTTTCCCCAACTAAAACTAGCATGCTGCATCAAATGAAATTGCAATCATCATGAAAGCACCACTTAGAAGCCAGGCTACGGATATCAACTTACCCTCACATTTTCTATTTGGTACTAACATAAATTAATTGAGACAAAAGTGATTTAGCTCATTCAGTTTAATTTACCCATACAACTTATTATTTTTATTTTGATAGTTACAAAATTTCATATTACGTAAAAGTTGAAATCATGGATCGATTTTAAATATCATTTTCTCACAATCTATCGAAATGTTTTTTAAGAATAAAATTGTGATGAATCACCAAATACCAAAATAAATAATACCTTAAATTAGATTACTCTAATAATGGTTGGTTGAGATCATAACACCTATCATTTGACAACGAAAGGATACCAAACTTGTGAGCCTGACAAAAATATATCCATCTACATCACTTCCTTATTCCATATAACAAATTGGGGGGAATGGTCCATTCCTTCCCCACTTCCTTTCTACTCATAATTGGAATACGAAGCATACCCCGAGTCAATGGTAGCTTCAGTACAAAAACATCAAAGCTACTTAAGTATGTGTCCTACAGTGACCTTATTTTATTTTTCTTTTTTAATTTTTCTTATCTTAGTATTAGTTACAAACCTTGAAGTCAATTCTTCATGAGGATAGATAGGGAAACACTGGGATAATTGTGTGGGGTTAGCTGCACACAAATCAAGTATAGTCCCTCTGTGCATGGGAAGTTGTGATTGCACTAATCTCTACGTGACCTTACCCAGTTGTATACAAGAACGTAAAAGCCAATAACCTGAAGCTAAAAAATGATATGATAAATAATGAAAGCAGTTAATACAGATAACGAAATAACGTCATAAACTCTTCTGTCACTAATTAAAAGACAACAATTTGTGAACATATATCATGACCAGAGTTTTAGTAATTTATTAATTCTGACTGTGGAACTTGCAGCTGCTATGCATTACTACATGTGATTTTTTTTTTAATTTCTGGTTACAGTAATTACTAGCTACAGTGATGTTTAGTGCCAACGAATTGAACTTGTGTTGTTTATAACAATAACAATATGTCATCAACCCAATAAAGATCTATGATCAGAAGATACATTTAAAAAGTTGGGAAGTTGGGTAATTTGGACCACATGCATGAATTAATTAATTTGTAACTACACAAGAAAGTGCTCAATGAATGTACGTTTTTTTCTGCTCTAGCCTTACAATAAAGATTGCACGCCAATAGTGCGGCGACACAGCTAGCAAAGAACACATGCATATGTACCTGCAGTGTTCCCAGTATAGTTGTTGTAGCCCTCTGACCCACTTTTAATGCCATATATATGTCGAGCTTGCTTAATTTGTTGAGAAATCAAGCCATTCATGGGAATAGAGAGAGAGAGAGAGAGAGATAGCGTGTGTGTGGACACTGTCAAGTAAGAATATAGACACAGTAAATATTATGGAAAATAAAAGCAACACGAAATGGAGGTTAAGTACCTGCAGGCTGAACTTTTAGTCTTTACTCTTTTACCATGTTTCTGGCCATGTGTCGCCTACATGTCCATAAAAGGGAAGCTAGGGATGGCTAATTGGGCAATATATTTGGAGAAAAGATTTCAGCTTTTGATCATGAATAGTGTCATGCACCGGATATATGAACTTAATAAAATAATTTCAATAAGAGGAGATATTAATAACTTGTATAACTAAGAATATCCCAACAAATAAATATCCTAATTCAAAGATTATATTAGCTCAGAATCTCAATAAGAGGAGATCTTAATAACTTGCATAATAACAATCAAAAGAGATTCCAACAAACAAATATCATAATTACAAAAATAAGAGATTATATCTTATCTGATTAAAATATTATATATTATCTAGTCACAAGATGAGAATAATTAATCTAGAGATAATATTTTTATAAATAAGAGGTATCAAAGTGCACACTTATATGCTTAGTTCAAGGTGTTTCTTCCATAAATACCTTAGAGAAAGTTATTGATCCAAAATTAACATACTAACTGCATGTGCAGGATTAGGCCTACCTAGCCTAAGAAAGTTAAAGGGTCTCCCCACTACTCATTTTATGTGTTGAGTAATATGTATATAGTAAGGTAAAATATGTTTTTTTTTTTTAATTCAAAATCTTTTGAAATGTTAGGTTTAGTTATTATAAAAATTTAATATCTTTTTATTTCTATGTAGTTTAATACGTGTTTTAAGTTTCTAACAAAGAACTAAAATTATATTATTTTTATAAATGTTTTTTTTAATATATTTACACCTACATACTCTGAAATTTTATAAGATTGCATAAATTTCTATGCTTTTTTTAATGTTTAAAGCAATTTCCTTTAGAGGAATACAATATAATATTTTTAAACAGTTAAGAGATATTAGTGTGGGTATTAAAAAAAAAGAGTTTTATGCAATCTCGCCAAACTTCAAAGAGTAGTGTGTGATTATATTATAGGGGTGTTCGAAACCAAATCAAATCAAACTTAAAACTGAAAATCGACCCAAAAAATCACAAATGGCATAAAAATCGAGGGTATCAATTTGATTTGGTTTTTGTTTTTCCCAAACCACGTGACTTGGTTTAGGTTTGATACGCGAAAATCAAATCAAATCAAACTGAACCGCACTCATTAATTTAATATAGGATTCGTATTAATCATATACATATACGACAATATAACTTTAAGCTTATGTGAAACGACAACACTTACACTCAATTTAAATCTAAGACTAAAATGCTTAACATTTAATCTCTCACCCTCTCCTCTCTTGTGAAACCCTAATATGAAAGCCTAAAATCACTCTCCTGACAGATTTAATGATCACTAGAGAGAAAAAATGTGCGTTGGGGTTTTGAGATGGAAGAGTGAGCAGAGGAGGGGATGACCAGAAAAAAATCTAGGTTAGTGTTTTGAGATAGGAGAATGGAAAGGAACTAACAATAAAAATGGTTGATTTAATTTTTTTTATTTTAAATAAATCTTTATTAATTGATCGAATATGGCTAAATGATTTAATTTTTATTAACTGGTCAGATCGATAAGATTTATACTAACAGTCCACTTAGAAAAAAAAGAAGATTTATATTAACAGTAGATATCCTATTTTCTCTAGGAATATTGAAGTACACATATGTGCCATCAATTATTCAATTACCATAAAAAAGGTAACTACAGTTATCCATATTCCATACTCCAACTACACAATACGCTTTTATTCTTCTTTAAATGATTAAAAGGTTTCAGTCTTTTAACTCGGATAAGAAATGAACATCTTTTTTTTTTGTTTGTTTAAAACCTAAATATTTTTCTTCTTCTTATGATCAATATGACATTACGTTAAGAATTTACTAATTTTATTGATGATTAATCTTATCAATAAATCTAATTGATCATTTTTAGTGAGTCTATACTCCCAACTACATTATTTTTATTTATAAAACTCTGATTTGAGATCTTTCTTAATGATTTGAGTTTAGTTTCACTCATATTAACGACATGTTATAAATGATCTACGAAAATGGAAAATCGGTATTTTCTAGAGGTGACAATGTAGGTTGGATCGCTATAGTTAGGACGAGTTGGACATTTTGATTTGCCCTGCTTACGAGTATGTTAGTGGGCTGGTGGTCTGACCCACCAAATTTGAAAAAAATTATTAAAGTTTTTTAGTGTATGTGTTTAATTTTATTTGAAAAAATAAATATTTTAATTATACTAAGTTTACAACCTTTATATAATAAAACAATGTACAAGATAAAATAACACACATCATATACCCCATTAAGTAGTCTGAACCTAATTTAACCAACCCAAGCCTATATCTATATAGTATGTAGACCCATAAAGTCAAGGTTATAAAAGAAATATGTGACACACACATAAAAGAAAATGTTTGGGAATAAATTTCTAATATTGAAAATTCTAACATGCATACATAAAATTAATAACATTGAAGAAAGTAAACAAAAAAAATTAGTGAGTCAACAAATCAACCCGTCTCATCCCGCCTATGACCTACCAGGTTGGCGAGTTAGGTGGGGCAGGCTACAACCAGCTGGTGGATTAAAGTACCTATTATGCCCTGCTGAGTTGAATTTATTATTGATTTGGTATATGAATAAAATTGTTGTCATGTATGAATGTTTGTGATTTGGTACATTGGTTTAATGTTGTGAGTTGTTTATGGATATGCCTTTTGATGATATAAATTGCCTTATTGATGCTTGGTGTTGTTATTGAAACATTTGCATTGAGCTGTATGATTTTAATTTTGGAAAAAGGTAGAATATTGAGCTGAAAATTGAGTTTTCATGCTATTTAATTTGATGGATTTTAATCAATTGCAAGACTATAAAATCAATTAAAATGAGTTCAACAAAAAACGCTAAAAAAATTGTTTAAGGACTAAAATTGAAATTTAGAAAAAGTTTGCACATCAAAAACACAATTAACCATATCTACATTGTTATCTTAGGGATGTTGAGTCAAATGGGCTAATTAAAATAACTAATAGCAATGTTCAAGTTTTTAAGCAAATTTAGTTTATCTTTTTATGTGAAAAAAAATAACTTGACATTTAATATTTAATATCTATATTGGTGTAACACTTTGTAGCATATACCTAGGTTATCATTCTACTACCACATCAATATAACTATTTTATTCTTAAATTTATTTTTTAACTATTTCTAATTAATTGTGAGGTCTATTAACGATTAACATTCCTTTTTTATGAAAGTGAGTGCATTTAATGAATTATCAACAAAACAAAAGTACACTCATTTGTTGATTTTTTTTAAAATAATATCTTAAACAATTTAATGTTATGGATAGTCCTGAAATAAAATTAAAATTTATGACAAATTAATCAATCTAACCATATTTATTGGTCTTAATAAATTAAGTAATTATTATTTTTATATAGGATCAGAGATAGTAGTATACATGTGAGTATTGTATTAGGCCATAACTATAATATTTATAGGCGCGCACACACACATAGTTAATGAAAAACTTAGGTGAGTTGGGTTTCGATGGTTTACTATGTAAGGAACATGACAAATATCAAGGCTCAAAGAGTGCTTATAAAGATGATTACAGATTATCTACTAATAAGATCCTCACATCGATAACGAGAATTGAATTCATTGATTACCAACTAGACTAGCATAGTTTCTCATGGATCGAATAGACTTGCTCAATCATGGCTTGAAATTTTCTTTTAGATAAAAAAATTAACAAAATATATTGTTACATGGTGGTGATGTGAGCAAAGAATAATTAGTATTTTTAAAATATTTATTCCAATTTTAATTAACAATATATAATATCATTTTATCATTTTTAGATAATTTTGTTTGAGGTCACAAAATATTATATATATATATATATATATATATATATATATATTGAGGTGTTTTTGTTTGATACACAATATTCTTGACATAATGGATTTTGAGAATGTTCAGTAATGTCATCTGAATAATTTTAAAAAAGAATTAATAATTTAAAATTTAAAATCAGAGAGTAGCATGCTAGAAGTCATTGCTTAATATATCTTACAAATATAAAACAAGGAAAAACACTAAATTAGTATCCTCTACTAATTTTTTTTTATAATATTTCGGCCGTATTCATGCACCTCGTCAAAAGTACAGCCTTATAATTTCATGAATAGCTAGCTAGGAAGATTAAATTTAATAGGAGTTTCTTTTGAAACATTTATAGCATGAATTAGCATGAAACACAAATATTTTTATTCTATTGGAAAAAATTAAATGAAATGTAAAAAAAAAATCTTTATTTTGATGGAAATTATGAGAATACTTTTATTATGCATGTAATGTATTATGTTATTTGTGTTAAAAAGATTAGTAAAATCTAACATGTTTCTTAAGTATTTGTTCAACACAAATAACATAATTGGTGAGAAAATACAAGCACCCCCATGATTTTTTGGTCAAAAATCAAGATTTTTTTTAACATTTTATTTAGTTTTGTCCAATACAATAGAAACACATTTGTTTTGTGCTAATTCGTGCAGTAAATGTTTCACAAGAAATAATACTCATCTTTGTGAAATCTAGCATTTTCCTAAATGAGGTGTGTTATTTCTTACAAAAACATCTTTGAGTGTTTCATGCTAACTTATGCTGTAAATGTTTGATAAGAAATAACACTCTTCCTTTAAAAAAATATTAGATTTTACAAATTTTTTAACATGAATCACATAATACATTAGTCAATATAAACACTTTCTTGATTTATGTCAAAATCAAGATTTTTTTTTAATACATTTCATTTAGCTTTTGTCCAATGATATAGAAACATGTTTGTTTTGTGCTAATTTGTGCACTAAATGCTTCACAAGAAATAACACTCATCTTTGTAAAATCTAACATTTTCCTAAATGAGATGTATTATTTCTTGGGATATCTACTACATGAATTAGTTCAAAAGACACATGTTTATGTTATATTGGATATATATATATATATATATATATATATATATATATGTATATATAAAAGTTAAGTACTTGTTCAGGCTCCAAGGAATACCATTTGCTAATGATTATTAAAAAAATAACCATTAATGCTTTTCAATGGGTGATATGAAGTTATCTATGAACTCAAATTTATTCACTTGTCTAACATTTATAATTTTATATGTTTCATGCCAAATGTTTTTTTGGTATTATTATAAAATTAAAAATAAAAGATATCGAATTAAAAGTAAAATATAGTTTTCATATAATAAATACTATATTTTTATTAAAGTAATTTTTATTTTCAGCAGTGGTACAAAAAAGAAATTGAAAATGACATATTTGTAGTTTAGTAAAAATAAAGGGTGTGTGAACAGTGAAAGATAATATTATTTCATTAAATTATGTGAAAAAACCCTCAAAGACTTATGTGTAGGTAGACATATATATGTACTGAGACATTTCTGAAACTGAAAATGACACTCCACTACAAGCATTGTTCAGTGTCTCCCTCAAACCCTAATCTTTCTTTCACATTAATAATTTTTTGGTGATTTATTTTAAAAGTTAACACTTACATTCTCCATTTCACATATGCCTTGCCTTCTCCTTCCTCTTCTTTACTATCTCCTCCAGGTGCACCTTTCTCCTTTCTCTCCTTCACCGTCTCTTCCCATCAAATATTGCTCCTCCAGGTGCACCTTTTACAAAACAACCACGGACTAACAAAATCAATCAACCAAGAACTGAGATCCTTGTAAAAAAACATAACCAAAAATGAGAAAATGAAACAAAATAATAAAAGGAAAAAAAAAAACGCAAAACAAACAACAAATCCCTGAGCTTATTTAACTATAATATATGAGAGTTATACACGGTGTTTTCCAACATCAATAAATTACAGCCGTCACCTCTCTACCCTCCACTGCAGAAGAGAGCAAGCAGTGTAGTTCTCTTGTCGGATATATATATATATATATATATATATATATATATATATAAGCTGGGTTAAATAGTTAAGGGAGATGGAAAGGGGAAAAAATCATGAATTTGATTTTTGTTCTAACAAAAAATTAACATTTGCGATAAAAAAGAAACAGTAGTTCTCTTCTCTTTTCTTTGGAGGTTGGACTTTGATCTTTCCTCCCAGACACCCCATATATATGGTGGTTTTCACAAAACAATAAACAAATCATATTTTCACATCACGTTGATGTTGATTTATTTCCCAAGCGGAGCTCTAGATCAAGCTCCTCATGGTGGTGGCCATGATGTGTGGAAGAGGAGATTATGGGTTCTTGTTCCACTTTCCCAGAATAAGAAGAAGAGAAAACATTATTCCTCCCTGAAACAGCAGCAGGCTGAGCCACTGAGAAATCAAAGGAAGTAGTTGAGCAACCAGGCACCCTCGTTGGAGGGTACTGAAGGGATGAATATTGGGAATGAGAAGAAGAAACTGAAAAAACAGTGGAAGGTGAGTCACCACATGCATTATTGTTGTGGGCAAGAGAGGAAAATGGAGCATTGTTATTGTTATTAGGGTTTGGAAAGGGGTACAAAAGGCACAAGCCCCCATTTGCAACAAAAGGGTCCTGATGATGATGAGAGATGTTGAGAAAAGAGGGTGTGTGAGAAAAAGAGGAGATTGGGTTGATGTTGCTATTATTGCTATTATTGTTGTTGTTGTGGGGTAATACTGAAGCTTGGTGGAGGCGAGCGCGGTCGCGGCGGTGAACGTTCATGTGGCCGCCGAGGGCTTGTGCTGAACGGAACTCCCTTCTACAGAAGGTGCAGTAGTAGGACCTAGGAGGCCAGGTGGTGCCCATGATGTTACTTGTGTCTTCTGCGAAGGCTCTGACCTCCCACGACTCATCTTGATCTTCATGGTCCCTAGGATTCCACATTCCAACAAGTTTTTGATGATGAGGGTGTATGAAGATGAGAGGTGGAGTTAGGGTTTTTTGTTGTTGTATGTTTTGATTTGATGGTGTTGGAATTTTGACAAATTTTGGATCTGGGTCACCGAGACAAGGCCAATCCCTGCACCCATGGTACTGAAACTGACATTTAAGATAGATAGATAAGTGATGAGAGAGTTGGTCGATGTGGGAACAAAAAACAACAAATTTTTGGACCAAAAATTGGTTAAATATGGGATAGATGCTATATAGTAAGATTGGTTAAATTGGAGAGGGGGGCAAAATGAAAGCCCTCAAAACCCCAATCGAATGTATCACCCATTTTTGACAGGAAGCATTTGGATCCTATATACTAAGATTTTGACATCATAGTTACTCTAATCAGTGATAAATTAATTATTGGCTCACACAAGTTGTTAATTTAATAATTTTAATTACTGTGACAGCTATAGACAACTTCCTTCCTTTGGCTTCTACGCCTTTAAATTATCGATATCTGAGGCGCTCCCACAGCCACTTATTTAATCTCCCCGCCCCAGAAAACAAACAGCAATGGGTATAGTAAAATCTGTAGATTATGCTAAAATTATATTATACTATCTTTTTATTCAAATAAAATGTTATTTCGTTGCCTATACGTAGTATAACATTTTATACAAGTTGGTGCTTTAGACTAACAAGTTTAACGATGAAAAGAAAAAGAATGTTAGTATCTTTAATGTTTTTTTATAGAGAATATATGTTAGTATATCTTTAATATGAGTTTAATTTCTATGCATTTTTAATTTTAATACATTTACAATGTTAACAAATAAAAAATCATCTTAGCCTCTTAGGTGTGACGTCAAAGAGATTTATTATTAAATTTGATAAATTTATCATTGAATAATAATAATTTTTTATATGGTCACAATTTAATTAAATTCCTTAAATATTAATTCTTTTAGTATATTTTATAATAAAAAATAAATTAAACTACTTGAATAAATTAAGATCATTTGAAGTTACATTGATAGTATAATGTATCGCTACTAATTATGATGATATATAAAGGAGATTTCTATATATATTATTAATATATTACAGTGTGTTAGTTATATCCTTAAAAAAGGTAGTATAACACATTAAACAGTTAGTATACAGTACTGTAACAAATTTTTCCTGTCAGTTTAATTTTCATTAAACAAATACTAATGATTAACATTTTTTATATGATTAATTTGTAACATATTTTTATATGGTGTGGTTTTTCAGTATAAGTCAGCAAAAGTGTTTAAAATTACTCCAAAAAAATTACTAAATAGCGAAAAAAGTACATGTTTTTAAGTATAAATTAATGTTATGAAAATTGAATTTTCTCATATTTAATTTTTATGATGATGCATTTTTAATTTCTTAAATTCAAGTAAGAAGCTACAACATGCTGGATCCAGTTAAACTTATTGCGAGTTAAATCACAGTGGTAAATCTTGACTTAAAATCACAGTGGTAAATTCAAATTATTATTTTTTGAGAAAAAAAGACTTGTATGCACATGAATTTATAACTACTTCAATGCTGGCAGACTTGCTCTAAACTTCTTTTTATAAATCATATGTATCTTTTTCGAAAATAATCTTGTTAGAACTCGACAAACTATTATGAAGAGCAAAGCTCATCCCTTCCAATCAAAGAAAAAATTCTCTTATTCTGTTGGTTTTTGTTATTGTCTAGTCGAAGCAAAATCATCCCTTGGTTAAGGGGGAAATAATAATTCATTATGCGTGTTTAAGGTATGAAGGGTGGTATTTAACTAGGGACGGGCCCTTCTGACCCTCTCAACTAAATTTAATGCAGATATATGTATATAGGACAAGTAATTAAAGACACCCCATAAAGAAACATTTTCAGACATAACTTTCTTCGCCTACGAACAGACCAAGAAACGCTTATCTTACATTCTTCTGTCATTGTTTGTGTCGTCCCGCTTGTCCAAGCACCTAGCTTGTGCTTCAACCTAGAGATGGGCCTCTTAATTACAATTGACTAATCGTTCACTTGCAGTAGTCAACAAGTTAAGGCTAGGTTGAAATATATATCATTAAAATAACAATAATTTATTTCATATTCTATTTGTCAAAGAACTTAGACATAGAAACTTCATTAACTTCTACCAAAAAAAGAAACTCCACTAACTGAAGAGTTGGAGTTTGATAATTAGATATAAACTTCAAAAATCACTTATAAAAAAAATTAGGAAAATAAAAACCTTCTCTATAAGTAAAAACTAATTTATGTAAAAAAATAATTTATAAAAGCTCTCTCATTAATTTTATCAAAAGTTTCTTTTTAAATTATACATTATAAGCTAATGTTAGCTTATAGAGAAATTATTTTCATTATTTTCTTATTTTTTCTCTCATAAAAATAATTTTGGAATAAATTATTGAAACATATCCTTATTAATCCCTTTCATTATATTCATTAAGTCTGTGAGCAATGAGGTGTAATATTGAAATATTGTTATACTATATCGTTACCTGATATCTGTCTCATCATTCCATAGTTTGTTCTCTATGAAGGAACCATCCATTTCTCCCAAACGCTGACCCCCTTTTTTCCCTTTCAAAATATTAAAGCTAGATTTTCTAACTAGGATATTGCTATTTGAGCATGTGCTTTTTCTATTTTTCGAGAATACCTTTCAACCATTTGTGTCGTCTGTACAGTATTAATTAATTCTTAACTTTGACATGCTTTATATTGGTTGAGTCCATGATATACTACAAGAAAGTAAATTGTCTCCTAATACTAGAAATGTAAGTTCTTAAACTTGTCTTCGGTAGTTTATAATTGGTGTCTAATTGATTGAATCGTGTAAAATTATCTCAATAATTAATCATGAATATCATATTTTAAATAACTTAAATATTCGTAAATTAAGATGCAATTTTATAATTGACACTGTGAACGTAATAAAGTCATTTTTGTAGCATGAAAAAGTCAAAGTCACATACATAAATAAAGATTCAATTGATAGTACACGTTTCCTATATGAATAATTTAATATTTTTGCTACTATTAAAAGTTGAAAAAAGGAGAAGAATTCAATTATTTTTCCGTTGATATTTTATATGTTGGAGTTTTTTATGAGTTTAACATATATATAAATGCAAGCATCCTCCATCAATCTAAACATTCCATTTTTCTAAATTAAATTAAAGGAAACTCGATTATATAATGTCTTTTCATGTCTTCTATTTTCAAAACAGAGTTTTAATATTTCCGCCTTAAATTTAGAGAGAAGAACGACTAACGTTTTTTTTACTCATTGAAGTGGTTTTTATTCTTACTCATGGTGTTTGTTTCATGATTACGAGGTGTGTTTGTGCGTGCTAGCTTTAGATTGTAGAAAGCCAGTAAATTTTATGCAATGGTATGCAGCAAATTGAAGGGAAATCTAGCTACTGTCTCTAATAGAAATATTTATATCATAAAAGTTACAAATTTCCCCAAATAATTCAAGAGAATTTCATGGGATGCTTTATATATCACATTAAATAATATGCATGCCAAAAAATTACATGAAATAATACGTAATGGTAATTAAGTAATACATACAACTTAATTTTTATACTCAGTTATCAAATACGACAATAGTTACATTCAACTCTTATATTCAATCAGATCCCACATACTTTCAACCGAGAAAAAAATAATAAAGTAGTATATTTATAATTCTGAAGATGATAACCTGACATGATTTGAGGGCTTCAGTGCAACAAAGATAATCTATCAACATCATTTTAATTTTGCGCTATAGGGGACCACTAAACTCTAGCAAAAGGAGATAGACACAACTCACAACTCACTAAATACAAAGTACTAAAATTTTAACCGGTTTTGTTAGTCAGAAATGTTAATACTTAAGTTTAAAGTTTTTAATAGCGAGGGGAACAAATTAAATAGAATTTAATAAAAAAATGGAGTGTAATAGATAGAACATAATAATCATAAAATAAAAATAAAAAAGTAATAGCTGTCACTTTTTTTTAAAAGAGTAAAACTAAAAAATAGTGACAGTTATTTCTTTTTATTTTATTTTATTATATTATTACATTCTATTTATTACATTTCATTTTTTTAGTAAATTTTATTTATTAAAATCCTCTTATCCGACAAAGATTTATTATTATTTTTAACAAAATAAATTTGTATTAATATTATATGATCATGGTCGTCAGCAAAAAGAATCTTAAAAGACGGATCATCCATAGTTTCTCTAAATATCAATCTATATCCTTAATCTAAAAATAAATAGCTGTCACTTTATTTAGCTTTGATCTTAAAAGAGGAATATCATCCATAGTTTCTCTAAATATCAATCTATATCTCTCATTGAAAGCCTTTACAAGATTATCTCAAAATAGCTAGATGTATGTCTTAAAAGTTGTTAGGCTCGGTTATTTTCACTTGCCAAGAAAATTTATTTTACCTTTCAGTCAAATCTTAAATGGTGTATCAGTGGTTGATGAGGTGGTAGATCAAATAAGAGGAGAAAAAACTTATGCCTCTTACTTAAAGTTGACTCCAAGAAGGCTTATATTCGGTCAACTGGGTTTTCTTTGACCACATGCTAAGTTGTTTGGGGTTTGATGACAAATGAAGAAAATGGATTTGAGCTTGCATTTTCTCAAGCCGTGTGTTTATCCTAGTGAAACAAAAGCCCCATAGAGTAGGTAGAAGTATATAGTGGCCAAAGATAAAAACGATCCAGTAGACCATTTTCTTATTTATTTGATTGTCTACTTTGGTATGTAATTAGTGAAATATAGAAACTTTAAAAGTTTTCATGTTGGAGAAGACATTGATTTCTCGTCTTATACAATATGTGGATGATTCTATCTTGATTAAGGAGGCAAGTTGGGAGAACATGTGATCATTTAAAGTTTACGGTCGATGAGGAATATAATTGTTTTTTCCAAGGTCCTAACTTTGATATGTCTGCAGTCTTAGCTATATAAAGGCCTTGTCATAGTGATCTCACAGACATGGTTTGTTAATAGGAGGAGGAACATGTACATGTTTTTTTTTTCCAACCGGTGCATTAATCCGATAAAATGTTATGAGTCGTTATTCCACTTTTTCATTATCCACATCCTACAACTGGTACATGATAATAAGCATAACAACATGACAGGACGGAAACAGATTCAAGTTTAGATTTAAATTTTTTAAACTAAACTCATTCCCATTACGGTTTTATTGAGATTGAGGAAACCACTAACAACATCATTTTCTACAATTCTAATACACCTATATATTTTTAAATAAATTATATATTGAGTTTTTAATTATATTATAGTCAAACAATATATATAAAATTAATAAATAACAAATAATTAAATTATATTTTTAGTTGCCTTCATGTTTCCCTAAGTAGTGTATTTTCACATATTTAAAGCTATGAGAAATGTTAGGAATATTGTTGAAATTTATTGAAAATGATCGATTAAATTTTGTAGGTTCTACATTTTATTAATGATTCTTTTTTTTTCTAATTTTATATTTTAATCAATTAAAAAGTGTGTGTTTGAGGAAGTATGTTCTTAGCACTCTTCTTAAAGATATGGTAGCCCTTCATACATTTGCATCTTCTCATTCTTTTTCTAGGGATTGCACAACATACTTATTCAATTATGGTCTTTTAACTAGTAGTAATATTGAAGATGTAGATTTGTTTTCCAAACAAATTCATAAAGACAAAACAGATGTACAAAGAAATTTTGGCCTATCATAGTGAAGCTTTGTATAGGATTCAAAGAAAAAAATGACTGAGTATACCAATGTTTGTACAACTTTCAATAAGAAAGAAGGGATTATATGTGATGGGAGAAAGAAAAATCTAATTACTGACTAAAAACGAAAGAATCTGGATTTAGAAACATCTCAAGAGTTTGAATGTAATTGCTAAATAGATGTGATATTCATACATTATACTAAAATGTCACATGTAATCTGTTGAAATCTTTCCTAAAATATAACCGGTCAAAATTTGTAAGTTTTTTTTAATATCAGAAGGTTTTTTGTAAGTTGTAAAAAATCTTGAGTGATTACCATCAAATTTTGTGCCAACTGTTATTATCATGATTGAATACTACAAGATTTATTTATATTATTTAAAAGTCTTGATTGAGTACCACAAAACTTTATTTTATCAAATAAATCATTTTAAAATCCTTATGTTTGGTTAAACTAGCTTATTAGTTATAAACTAGGAGTTGAAAAGTTGAAAGCTAACTGAAAGCTTATAAACTAGTTGATTTAAACTATTTGGTAAAACCAACTTATAAATGTGAAATACATTAAAAAGATATATTTAATATCTCTAACATTTGAATTTTATTTCTAAAAATTATCATCTAAAAGATTAGGACTTATTTTTGCTTTTACAAATTGAATTAGTAAAATAAAAAACATACAAGGAATCTGTTGGAACTATTTGATTTATGCGAAAGCGATTTAAGGACCTAGTACATTGGTATGCTTACCGAATCATAATTGTTTCATAAACACACAAGGAATACTACCTCTCGGAATGCTGATCTTTGATGATCTCCCATGCCTTAGAATCTTTGCATCATCGCACACTTGATCTCCTTGTAGTCGGTTGATGGCAGACCTTCCAGACTATCTCTCAAGGGGGAGGGGATAATGTGTGGGCACTTTTTCACTATCAGGAGATGACATTGCCTCAACCTCTGTGACTGCTCTCTTATATTAGAGAGGGTTAAGTGTAGAACATATATGGGTTCCTAAAAAACCTAACCCTTAGGTGTGATGGGCTCTAGGTTTCTTGGGCTCTTCTTACACACTAAGCCCTATTGGGTTTTAGTGAAAGAGAAAAAACCCAACAATCTCTCACTTGCTCTTGAGTACAAACTTGAGCCTAAAGCCCAAGACCATGTATCTCTACCAGTTGTTATTAATCAAGGCTCCTGATAATCAACAAATGATTATTTAATTCAATGCTACTCCACTAAAAGCCCGAACTTGAACTCCAAGATTAATAACATATATAACATGTATATGCATCACCCCTTTGTAGAACGTCTATAATTGATTGACAAGTTTTCTATTACCCAATCAATTATTTATTCCCTTGACTATGATAATTTCTCTAATGGATTACATGCACTGGCCAGTGTCTTCAATATCCAAATACCAAAACATATCAAGGGGACATTTCCTACAAATTTCATATTGTTTATCTCATAAATACTAATAATCAAATAATCTCACTCCCAAAATATCGAGTTATTGGTCGTCAATAAATCGCACCTCACCCGTTGGTAAATCAAAGAATGAAAACTATTTGATTACCTATTTATAATAAACTCATAATTAAGAGCAATCTTATAACTATAGTTATCTGGAGATTTGATACCTTATGACAGAAAAACACCCTTAATCAAATCTCTCCTTGATCCTTTCAATGTGAATGTTAATTCACACCAGTATTTTACAATGATTCGGACAAAATCATTTCATAAAATATTGCAGCCTAAATAAAGTGCCCAACTTTATTTAACAGCTGTGAATTTGTTCATCAATTATGAGAACCTATAATCATGTCCTCCATGAATGTATCCATATGATCATATACTTCACAATTAATCCAGACCTTGGTGTTTGTAAATAGTGTACAAAATAAATGAATAATACCCCATTTAAAACTTTCAGAAAAAATTACAACGTCATAATGTCTTGCACAAAAGGCACAAAAATAACAAAGTAAAAATCGAGCTCCTAAAGCTACAGCAAATTCGGAATCCTCCTAAGACCCATAGATGTAACATGCCTCTTGAACACACGTTCAGGCAAACTCTTTGTAAAAGGGTCAACAAGGTTTTCTTCCTATGCTATCTTGGTTATCATTGTGTCTCCTCTTTCAATGATGTCTTGGATCAAGTGGTACTTCCTTTCTATGTGTTTTTGCCTTTTGTGACATCGTGGTTCCTTGGATTGTGCTACTGCGCCTCACTGTTATCACAATAAAGTGTGATGGGATGACTAGCACCTGGTATCACCTGAAGATCTATAAGGAACTTCTTCAACCATGCGGCTTCCTTTGCAGCTTCTGATGCTGCAACATACTTAGCCTTTGTGGTAGCGTCAGCCACACATGACTATTTGGTACTTCTCCAACAAATGGCCCCGCCATTAAGAGTAAACACATAGCCTGAAGTTGATTTTCTTGAGTCAATGTCTCCTTGGAAATCTGAGTTTGTGTAACCAATGGTTTCAAGACTCCCACTTGAATAGACCAACATATAATCTCTCGTTCTCTGAAGATACTTAAGTATATAACTGCTATCCAGTGTTCCTCTCCAGGATTAGATTGGTACCGGCTTACTACTCCCACTGCATAGCAGATATCTGGTCTGGTGCACAACATAGCATACATAAGGCTACCTACTGCTGAAGCGTAACGTATCCTACTCATGCATTCTCTCTGCTCAGGAGTTTTAGGAGAATGCTCCTTAAAGAGATGAATCCTATGCCTGAAGGGTAAAATTCCCCTCTTGGAATTCTTCATGCTGAACTTGGCAAGTATTTTGTCGATGTAATTAGCCTGGGATAATGCCAATAACCTATTCTTCTGGTCTCGTAAGAGTTTAATACCAAGAATATAATTGGCTTCTTGTAAGTCCTTCATATCAAAATGCTTGCTCAGCCAGGTCTTTATGTCCGATAATACCTTTGTGTCATTTCCAATAAGAAGTATATCATCTACATAAAGCACCATAAAAGATATTGCTTCCCTTTGGATCATTTTGTACACACATGGCTCATCAGGATTTTTCTCAAAACCATAAGACTTAATGGCTTGATCAAACTTGATGTTCCATGATCTGGACGCTTGCTTAAGTCCATAAATGGACCTTTGTAACTTGCATACCATGTTTTCTTGCCCTTTGGCTATGAACCCTTTTGGTTGCTGCATATAGATATCCTTTTCCAAATTTCCATTTAGAAAAACAGTTTTGACATCCATTTTCCAAATCTCATAATCAAGATTTGCTGCAACAGCTAAGAGAATCCAGATGGACTTGAGCATGGCACCGGCGAAAAGGTTTCTTCATAATCCACACCTTCTATTTGGGTGTACCCTTTCGCCACAAATCTAGCTTTGAAGGTTTCAACCTTCCCGTCCGATCCTGTCTTTCTCTTGTAGATCTACTTACACCCAATGGGTTTTACCTTTTTGGTGCATCTACAAGAGACCAGATTGAGTTGGAATACAAAGAATCCATTTCACGATTCATAACCTGAAGCCATTCCTGAGCATCAACATCTCTTAGTGCCTCATCATAACTCGTGGGATCATCATCTTCTTCAATGATGACATCCTGATACGATTCACCCAACAAGAGAAATCTTGCGGGTTTACGAATCAATCTCCCACTACGACTTTGCCGCACTTGTTCTTGTGCATCTACAGGACGATCCAAGTTAGGTGGATTAACAATTTCTAGAAGAACCTCATTACGTGGGTTAACCAATTCTTGATTTTGTTCTTCCACAAGTGGTACTTGCATTTCTACAGGTTCCACTTGTTGAGCATCATGCTGAACTTCTGGTTCAGTATCTGGTTCCTCTGTGTGTTCAACTACAGGTATATTTTCCCCTATTTGAACAACCATAGGAACAAAAGCTGGAACCACCTGAGGTTGAGGTGAAACTTGATCTGAGACTAGCTCATCAAGAATAACCTTACTCCTAGGCTTATAATTTGCCATAGAGTCCTCCTCTAAGAAAGTCGCGTGAGTGCTCACTATGACATTCTTTTCTTTCAGATTATAAAACACCAACCTCTGGCTCCTTTAGGATAGCCTATAAACAAGCATATTTTTATACGTAAGTCCATCTTATTTGGCTTCTATTGTAGACATGTGCCGAAGCACCCCAAATCCAAATATGATTCATGGTGGGCTTACACCCTTTCCATAATTTTATTGGTGTCTTTGAAATCGACTTGGACGGAGCTTAATTCAAAAAGTACATAGCAGTTTCTAAGGCATATCCCCAGAATGAATCAGAAATAAATGAATAACTGAACATAGATCTTGTCATTTCTAAAAGGGTTCTATTTCTCCTTTTAGCAACTTCATTCTGCTGGGGTGTCCCTGAAAAAGATAATTGTGAAACTATCCCCTCTTTGGTCAGGTAAGGTCTAAACTCTCCAGATAGGTATTCACCCCCTCGGTCAGACCGAAGATTCTTAATTTGAACACCAAGATGCTTATCTGCCTCAGCCTTGAACTCTTGAAATTTTTCAAAAGCTTCAGACTTGTGACGCATCAGGTACACATGTCCAAATCTAGAGTAATCATCAATAAATATGATGAAATATTGACACCCGCCTCTGGCCTGGACATTTATTGGTCCACATACATCAGTATGTACCAATTCCAGCTGAAGTGTGGCACGATTCCCTTTGGCCTTGAAAGATTTCTTAGTCATTTTACCCTCTAAACAGATTCACAAACTGGTATCGGTTCAAAGTTCAGGGATTTTAAAATCCCACTATTGACCAAATCTTGTATCCTGTTAGAGTTAATATGACCCAATCTCAAATGCCAAAGATAAGTTTCATTGGAAACTTTTCTTTTTCTTTGATAAATGAACATGCTCAACATCTCGCAATTCAACATGATTAACTTCACAGGGCACAGGATTAAGGAAATAAAGACCATTAATCATTTCACCGGAACAAATGAAAGAAGACGAACTTCTTATTGAAAATGAGGAATTAAACTGAACTATCAAATCATGTCTAATCAAACAACTAACAAACAGTCTTGTAAAATCAAAGTTCTGCAATTATCAAAAGATAAAATAACTTGTCCCACTGCTAGTACAAACACAAGATCTCCATTTCCAAGATTCAAAACTTTGTCCTTCATTTATAGGCAAGCTATGTTTGAACAACTGCAAAGAGTAACAAACATGGTTGGTGGCTCCTAAATCAATGATCCATTTATCAATGCAATTCTCCACTAAACAAGCTTCAATCACATGTAAATTACCCATATCTGGTTGATTCATACGTGGGCAATTTGTCTTCCGATGCCCCTTTTTCCGCACTTGAAGCACTTACCTTTTGGCTGCTTGGAATATCTGATTTCTTCTTTTTCTTGTTCTTGTTCCTTCCCTTGGGTTTCCCCTTTGATTTCACAGAACTCTCACCAGCAAAATAAGCATTGCCCTGCTTGACTAGATACTGTTCAGCACTCTCAAGCTCATGCATCAGCTGAGTAAGGTCAAAATTCATCTTATTCATATTATAATTCATCTTGAACTGATTTAAGTATTCAGGAAGTGATTGCAAGAGAAGGTCAACTTTTACTTCTTGTTCAAATTTGACCCCATGGTCTTCAGCCTTCTTGAAGTTTGCTATCATTGCCAGACAATGAGCCCACACACTTCCTCCAGACATAACTATCTTGGTGACTGCATTCAGCGCATTCTGCCTAGCAGAGCTGCTAGACGTAGCAAACATGCCATCAAGAGTCTGGAGCATCATTGCTCCACTCTCAATCATGCTCACTTGCTCCTGAAGGTGACTGGCAAGACTGGCTAAAATATAGCAACGAACTGCCACATTTGCCTTCTCCCATCTTTCCTTCTCCAACTGAAAACGTGTCTTTGTTGCCTCAGGCACATCCTCAGTGGGTTGCACTGGCATAGGGGTAGTCATAACAAAGTTGAGCTTTTCATATTGAAGAACAATATCCAAATTAGTTTTTCATTGTTTGTAGTTTGTACCATCCATAGGTTTTTGGCTCAAGATAGTAGCTAAAGGATTGAATGAAGACATTTTTCTAAAAACAAGGAAAAAACACACTAATTACAAACAAGAATAACAACAAATGGATATAGCGCTAGTAGATTCTAATAACTACTACTTATTTATAGTTCAACAATCCATTAGTTATCTTTACAAGGCTTACGATGGACAAGATACCTGTAAAACTAATATTGTTATTTGGGCCTTCAGTTCTATTGCTAGAGCCTCGATGGAAAGGTTAACAACTTTACCAAAGTTGAATGTATTTAACCATTGTTTACTTTCAAAATTATTTTTAGTGTCTAAGTATTGCCGACGATGGGTCGTAAAAAACTTTACTAAAATTTTGAAAATATTAAGGTTTAATCTAACGAGATCCGGTTATCCTTATTCGATGGGGCTTCAGCGATAACCATTTCACTAATAAACCCACAATTGGAGCCCGTAGGTTTTAAATTAATTACTTAATTAAAAACCTTCACCCATTCAATATTTTAAAATTTAGAATTTTCCAATTTCTAAGAATTGTTTAAATTCGAGTATTCTTTGTTTGTTTTCAAAAACTATGTAAGCAGCCGCAAGCCGATGAACGTGCAAACATAGCTTATCGGAATTTTGAAATCATTAACATCCTAAAATCCGGTCATGATAGGCAGCGTGTGCTCCACACAATCATGATACATGATTATGGTATGCAGTGTGTGTTAACACATGACCATTTTAGAAGACCCACAAATTACTTGCAGTATAAAGAGTTCTCTTAGGAAATAATCTGGATTATTTGTCTTGATTTTAATTATTCAAAATTAATTAATTCAATTATTAATCTAGATTTTTTTAACAAAAATCATTATAATTTTAATTAATTTTTTAGAATAATTTTGAATCAAAATAATCCTATAATAACTATCATACTAGTCGTGGAATGACAAAATAGCTATTATGCTAATGTAATTATCAAGTTATGCAACAATATGGCAGCACCTATTCTATATGACATGTTATCACAATAAGCATGTTATCAATCATATAATTCATCTATTCATAAAATAAAGCAATTTAAATAAAATTTAAATTCATGGTTTCCTAAAAAAATAAATTAAATAAATAAAGTTACAAATTGAAACTGAAATCTCTTCAGCCCATTTTCTTCTTCCTTTCAGTCCATAGGTTCTGTTTCAAACCCCTTTATGGTAGCCATGGGCCCAATGTCCCAATAAAAAACCAAACTTTTGCAAGAAACCCTAAGTCAACTTTCAGGAACCCTAGCCGTCACGTCCACTGCGCCGTCACTCGAACTCATCTCAGGACGAGACTCCAGGGGAAGGACCACCTTGAAGAAACGAAGCCATTGCCGCTGAAATCAGCCGCAACGTAGCTTCCACGCACCCTCATGCGTCGGATCTTTGCCGACTCATGAAGCTGAGCCGCCTCTCCTTCCGACAGCACGTGAGGGTGCGTCTGGCCTCCTCTCCGACTGTTCCAACCACCGTTCCTCTTGTGATTCTGTCCTCTTCCACATCATGTGGTTGGTTTCTCAAATCGACCACCAAAAAGTCACGAACATGTCCAAACAGTGACGAACGACCTTCTTTTTGCATCTTCTTGATCTTCTTTTCTTACAACTTTTGTATGACATCAAAAAAATATACAAGAGTTGAAATAAAATTCAAGGAGGAAACCTAATCATATGGGATTAGCCTCCTTGTTACAACCCAAGAAAATACATTCGAATCTCTACCATGGATTAAAGTTGAAAACCAAATAAAGCATTGATTTTTTATGAAACAAATTATAAAAATAAACATACAACATATATGATCAACAAATATAGAATCCTAGGTGCCATAGTTCACGAAGCAAACTAATTACATGAAAAGTGAAACTAGATTCACATACCAATGTACAACCATGCTCTGATACCAATTATTGGAACTATTTGATTTATACGGAAGCAATTTAAGGACCTAGTACATTGGTATGCTTACCGAATCATCATCGTTTCATAAACACACAAGTAATACTACCTCTCGAAGTGATGATCTTTGATGATCTCCCACACCTTAGAATCCTTGCATCACTGCACGATTGATCTCCTTGTAGTCGGTTGATGGCAAACCTTCCAAACTATCTCTAAAGGGGGAAGGGGATAGTATGTGGGCACTTTTTCACTATCAGGAGATGACCTTGACTCAGTCTCTGTGACTGCTCTCTTATATTAGACAGGGTTAAGTGTAGAATATATATGAGTTCCTAGAAAACCTAACCCTTAGGTGTAACGGACTCTCGGTTTCTTGGGCTCTTCTTACATACTAGGCCCTATTGGACTTTAGTGAAAGAGCAAAAACCCAGCAGAATCAAATTACGTTAGATAATTTTAAAAAATATAAAAATAATTGAGCAAATAATTATAAATTTGATATGATTCAAAGCATTTTTAACCTTAAGAAATGTTATAATGATGACAATTGACGAATTGATTATCGTGTGTTCGTGTGGGTGTAAAAACATAAAATTATATATGAGAGTTTTTTCAAATAGCAAATAAAAAAAAAAGATAACAGGGTTTTAAAATAAAATAAAAAGGTAAATTAAAATAAAATTTCAAATAAAATAATAAAGATAAATTTGTAAGGAAAAAACTAGTAAAATATAAATTAAACTATTTTTCATAAGCTACTAAAATATACTCATTTACACCAAACAAATTTATTTGGATCTAACTTATAAATTAATTAGAACAAATTATAAACTCATCGACAGCCTTACTAAACTAGCCAAAATCTTAATTCAGTACACATGTACACCCTTATGTCTATCATTCTTATATATCATTACTTATCTTATTTTTATTCATTGTATGGGAGTCAAATCCAAATATATTATCTTTATATGCATTTATATACAAGTCATATACACATACTTATAAAATTGTATTAATAAATAAAAATATTTTTAAATTCATTATGTAGTTGTCGATTTTCTATAAAAATAGTAAATAATTAGTATATTATATTACTTTTGTTTAACACTATTTTAATCGATAGTTTAAACATTTTTGTTTCTAAATATATCTGAATTAAGTTCAAATAATTAAAATAAATCATATTTTTTTATTTATAAAATTATGGATCTAAATATATAAAAAATATTTGGGGTGAAAATTTAAAGTGAAATTAGTAAGCTCGTGTATAAGAAAATTATCAAAAAAAATGCATGAGTTAATGCATTTTGTGAAAATAACTAGTTGAAGTTATATTAAAAAATTAGAGAAAGAAAGACTTAAAATTAATTGATCATTTAGATGAAAATTAAAGCAAAATAATTAACTGAACGGGTAAGTTGATTATTATTAGTTCTGTTAATATATATATATATATATATATATATATATATATATATATATATATATATATATATATATTCTGGGCCAGCAGTTTTAGGGCCATACATTTACTGACGTGTGTAATGTTTTTCTCTCATCTGCTGGGCGCAAAATTCACTTCCCCAGTCCAAACAGCGTGTCACTGCCAGCAAAAGGCAGTTGCTAAGGGAACTGTAAATAGCAACTGCCCAGCAAAAATGCATTTCCCTTTATTTTATTTTCAACCCACGTAGCGTCCAGATCCATAGTGGGTTTTCAATTGATTGGATTTCTACTTCTTGATACAGGGTAAAACTTCCATTGTGGATTGGGCTTTCAAGAATGGAATTGGGTGCCAGAAGCAATATTTGGAGGTGCAGGAAGCAACAGTCCTTGATGGGTCAAACGGCTCAAAATCATTGAGCTTTGCTCACTGCTCGATCCAGATGACACGTACACACTTCTTCTACCTTCCCTTCTCACGCTGAAGCTCTCCGTTCAACTAAAATGTGTTGCTGCTTTCAGAAAATAATAATAAAAATAGTAATTCTGGAAAGAAAACAACTGAAAAAGTTGCAAATGTAAACAAGGGGTAGCTTGCATGAGCCAATATACATACCTGAAGAAGTGAATAATTAACGAGCCTATCTTAGTTGCAAATGTAAACATGGGGTACATTTCATAATATATGTGTAAAAATCAAAGCAAAACTGGTATAGTAATACGTAAATGAGCTTAAAACAATAACATCTTTAATCCGTAAAGCTAAATGGAAAGTCATAATTTTTTAACAGCATGTTGGACTCCTGCGTTTGGACATGGTTCCTGGTGAGAAACCCCAGCCTAATTACGTGGAAACAAGAATAAATACATATAACAATCATTGATAACATTTAGGTATATGTGAAATATATATAGAAATAAACCTTAAAATTCGCAGGTTCGTATATAACGTGAAAGATTATACAATTGGGAAAATGGAAAAGCATTTAATAATTATAATAATAATACTAATAAGGTAACAATTGTAATGAATAATTATAGAATGGAAATATTGGATTTTAACCTCTTGTTGAGAGAATTTGTAATGAAGCCTACAATTGGAAACCTGGATAATCCTATTATAGTGGTGAGCAATAACCTTTTACTCTATTCCTTAAGCATATAGAAGCCACCACCGTCTACCGTGACAGATCAAAAAATCTTATAAAGGGGCTATTTTTTTTTTCTTTCTTTATGATTGTTTAAATGTGTAACTTTTAATAAATAATAATTTTTTAAAATGACTATTTTAACATATAAAATTGAATCAAATTTTTACATTAAATGATGATAACAATAAACACTCAACTAGTTAAAACATTTTACACTAGTTATCACTTTAAACATTGCAAAAAATAACAAATACAATTAAATTTTACACAATTTTGAACTAGTTAATCTTAGGTTTAATTATACAATTGGTTTCTTAATTATATTTTAAGGTTCAATTTGATCCCTCAATTATTTGAAATGAAACAATTATGCCCTTTCCGTCAGATCCGTTAATTATTTGATGGAAATTAATACTTTTTGCATTGATTGTCAAAACGAGTGACATAAAAGGTTGTATTTTTAAATCGGTTACTTGACAATGGATGTAAAATGATGTCCTCAAGTCCCTCAAGGTTTACCCAAAATGGGTCTTCTACATCAATTGGCAAACAATCGACTTAAAAATATACAACATTTATATCAGCTGTATTGACAATCGATGTATAAAATATTAATTTCTCATCAAATAATTGATAGATATGATGCAAAGGGTATATTTGTTTCTTTTTAAATAATTGAGGAACTAAATTGAACCTTTTAATAATTGAGAAACCATATTGAACCTTAAAATATAATCAAGGAATTAATTGTATAATTAAGCCTTAGTTTTAATCATTATTACAATAACAACATACAAATTTAATTTTATACAATTAATTTAAAAATATATGTATATACATGAAAAATTCCAAGAGGGCCCTGCTTGACTCACTCTAGATCCGTCTTTGATCGTCTAGGTCTCCTTTTTCAAAAACTTTTTTTCTTCTCAAAGTTCGTGCTCTTATGTTATTCCTTGGACTTTTTATATCAACATCTACAAAGGACATATCAATTAAGCTCGCTTAAGCGAGCACATAAACGAATAAAACTTCTAGGGTTTATTCGCTTAATGAGCCAAAGAAGCCTCACATAAGTAAGGTTGGTGAGTCTCCAAGGTTCAACAAATTGGCTCACTTAAGCTAGAAAAATATGGCTAGCTTAAGTTAGGTTAATGATTTTAGAAACCTCTGAAGCTCCCATGCTAAGTGGCAGTGCTTCGATACACCTCTCCAAAAAGGTTTCTCAATAAGGTTTCTCAATGTAATTATGAATTTTTGTTTTATTAAAAGAAATAGTTTTTTTTTTCATGTATGCTCAAATAAAAATTATAGTGATGCAAAAATTGTAGAAGCCATTAAATAGCTGCATCCATTTTATACTAGAACCCATATGAAAGGAGTAATGATATACATACATTTTCATATGTCAAAATACTTCATTAATACTTAATTATTTCTCTTAATCAATCTTCTTGTTACATCATATAACATATCATAGGAGCACTTCTCTCTCTTATCTCTTTATCTCTCTTAATGTTAAATAGTATTGTGATATTGTTTGCTCATTTTCTCATGATATTTTTATACAATAGTCACGTTGAGATTCGAACATATGACTTTATACATATTACCAAATTCCATCATTAAGCGGATCCTAGTGGTCTAGTATTTATAAATTAAAAGCAATTATAGTAATAGTGATTAAAAATATATATTTAATTAAATATTGTTACAATATCATGCTGGTTTTTATAATATTAAATGATTAAATGTATTTTTAATCCTTCAACCTTTGGATTTAATTGTCTCTTGGTCTCCTAAACTTAAGAGTCATTATTTTCATCGCTTAATATTAAAATAACCCAATTTTAATCCTTGGAAAATGATCACAAAAGGATCACAAAAAAATCGTAAGAATTAAAAGTGAGCTATTTTCAATTTTGGGATAGAAATAATCACTTTTAAATTTGAGGAATCGAAAGAAAATTCTGTCCAAATTTGAGGAAAATAATTATGAAGCCTTAGATTAAATTTGATAAGATCAATAGTAATATAAAATAAATCATGTAACTGATCAGATTTTTTTCTCTTCAAAATTGATGTAATCCATTCCATAAATATTTAATTAAAACATATTAGTAATACTACTATATATAATGCATGACTTAGTAAACCAAGGAAAAGAAGGATTGTGGTTGTGAAAGTGTGTTAAATTAAAGAAGATTGTGTGAAAAGAATCAAAACTGAGGTTAAAAGTCCTTTTTCATTTTCACATTAACCCTTCTTCAAGGTCTACAGCTTTCATTAAGAGCTGTTGCATGCAATGGCATTATAGTATTATTGTCATTTATATAGAAAAGCATATAAATCAACTTTTTCCCCCTTCTTTTCTTTAAGGTTTAACATGTTATCAAAATTATGTTTATTTCTCTCTAGGGAAATTTAAAATTACTTTGTCTATACTAAAATCATTTTCCTTTCACAAAAGTTCCCTAAAATGAGGAGTAAGGTTCATATAAGAGTATAAGACCAATAGGACCATTAATCCAGGTGTCACATGATAGCCTAGGAAGGGACAAAATCATAGGAAGTAAATGATGCCACAGTTAATTAATAGTATAAAAAGCCATTAATTACATTTTAAGCCTCATCACATGGCCTTTGATTTTTGAGCCCCGCGATCGGCACGTGATCACGTGGCTAACTTTTGAATTATACAAATTATATATTATACTTGGTCTAAGCTTGGTCAAAAATTCGGTACCCGTACTCTGCATGTCAGATAGACCTAGGCTGCACCTGCACATGATGCACGCATGGGCACGTATGGGCACGCATGGGCATTGCCCTGGTTTAGTTTGTGAGGAAAAAAAATAATTTTGATTTTTGTAAAATACATTTTTCAAGTGCAATGAGAAATTTAACTGTGAATAAATTTTGAACCCACCAAAGAATTAATTACTCTAATTACTATAGTTAAAAAAATTATGAGTGAGAC
The DNA here is from genome assembly GCA_007407185.1 of Glycine tomentella. Taxonomy (NCBI): domain Eukaryota; kingdom Viridiplantae; phylum Streptophyta; class Magnoliopsida; order Fabales; family Fabaceae; genus Glycine; species Glycine tomentella. The sequence goes on from PYAF01006145.1 coordinate 1,461,094, forward strand.
CAAAACAATTGTTTCTTCCAAAGGAGCTTCTCATTGCTACGAGACAAGGAAAAGCTTTCTATTTCTATCTGCCTCATTTAGATGGAGCAGAAGTTAATATATAGGAACTGAAGTGGTTCTATCTACCACATTCGTTTGCATTACTTCACTCTAAAATCTTCATTTCATATTCTAAGCTCCAAATTAGGTCCAAACGCATGGCACCACATTTACTCTGTCTCTTTGTCGGGACTTCTTCGAGATAATTACACTGTTCCCTCAGCAGGGTGATAATCACAAGAGGCTGCTTCTATATATCCATTATATCTTTCATATATAACTTACTCTAATGCACAAAACTTCAGCTTTTAATCACTGAGATTTAAAATACAGAATATCCACGCAACATAGTTTGTTATTAATTAATTTATATAATATAAAGCTGAAATGAACCTCACATTTTTATGTTCCGACCATATATATGCATTTGTATTGGATAAGAATAATAATTTATTATTGATGGGCATTACTCGATCTTTTTCAAAAGCAAAAAAATAATGCACGATGACTTGAGTTTCTTTAGCACAATTTATTATTGAATGGAATTAAATATCAAACAACGTATAGCTGCATGTGCAATCAGACAGCCAATATATATGAAGAACCGGCAAGTTGAGAAGATAAAGACCACTCTAACTATAGCCATTATGCTAATAAAACGACAATGTTGGGTCATTATCACCACGTGGTCCACTGTTAATATACCCAAGATTTTCTTTTAACTTTCTTTTTCTCTGGCTTAATCAACATTTGTTTCTTTTCTAGATAAACCAAAAGAGAATCTATGCTTGGAACAGGCCGGTTATTTAGATAAATCAATTTTATTAGTGTAGGCCACCCTTTTAAGGAACAACAAGGAACAATTAGTTTATCAATTTATTAATGATGGATTAGAATATTTATTTTATGATGTTAACAAGTTGGCCTTTACTTAGTATAAAATAAAGCTGGCTTTTCTACGAAATTATTATGGCCTATTTGCCGTTCTTTACAAGTTGGAACAGCTAATATATATATATATATATATATATATATATATAAAGATATCAAATTATATCAATGTAACTTAATCACCTATTATATTATTTTATAATTTGATATAAAATGAAATTTTTATTGATTTAATCATTAAATTATATATGAAGATTTTCTGTGTAAAAATTTGTTAAGATTAAACAACGATAAGAAGATAATCAAATTATTCAAATTTTAGTATGTTTTGAAAATTTTATGTTATGTCGATTTTAATTTGTATGAATGAGGTAAAAAATAATTTTGGATTAATATGAAATTTTGTATATATGATCTACGTGAAAGAAGCCTTCAATCCAATAGGAAATTTTAAGAAAACATAATACAATTAAAAATTATTGAACGGTATAATAGTTGGTCAAAGTTACACAAGTACAATTTGATATTTATCTATATATAGAGAGATAGAGGAGGATGAATCAATTTCCACCATTATAACTTTGACAACTATTACATCAATCTATAATTTTCAATTGAATAATATTTTTTTAAAACTCACCATTAGATTGAAAGTTCTTTTCACACATCTCACATATGTCAAATTTCATATTAATTCAAAATCATTTACTATCTTTTTCATATAAATTAAAATCAACATAATATAAATATTTCAAAATATACTAAAATATGAATCATTCGATTACCTTTTTGTTTTTATTTTCAATTTTGACAAATTTGACATAAACGACCTTAGTAATACATAGATATAATTCAACGATTGGATCAATGTGAATCACATTATATATCAAGTTACAAGAATGATATAATAGATCAAAATTATACCGGTATAATTTGATCTCTCTTTATATATATATATATATATATATATATATATATAATTTGTTAACATATACGCATTCATGCTTTGAAAAAAAAATATGTTACATAAAAGGTACATCTTAAATATATTTTTAAAAAATAAGTTATAATTTGTCAAAATATTTTTTGAAACAAACAAGTAGGTTATACAATAACAAACTCCATAAACATTTGCTAATATTCTCGACTTATTTTTAAGAATAATGTGTTGGCAAGCTACATCTTCTTGCAGTAAAAAAAAGTTATAGTTATAAATAGTTAACGTATTATTTCTAAATTGGTGTACGTTTATAAATCCCTGTGTGTATATAATTATAGAAATAACTCTTTGATAAATTTGATTACTTTATTCAACAATTATTTATTTATATTAAATTTGATTTAAATATGTTTTTATTTTTTATAAAATTAGAAATTTTTAATTTTAATCCTTATAAAAAATATTTTATTTTCATTTCTAAAAAAGTTGAAATTTTAATGTTAGTTCATAATATTGTGTGAGATTCGTTAACGACTTATATAACCTTGTTAAACTATCAAGGGTCTGATTCTTCTCTGATGACCTTTCAACTTATCAGTTACAACTCCATTTCAAAAAGGCCACCACTTCAAAGGTCAGAAATAACCATGCAATGAATGTTGCATACTGCACCTGCATCAACATTTTTACTCCTACCACTATTAATTCTTCGATCTCTCACCATGTTCACTTATGTAAGAAATACAGCATATTTCCTATAAAAAAAACAGCATATAGACATATATGACAATTAAAATTACTCACACAACCGAGTCTTGTTGATAAATAATAACAGTTGATTTTAAAAAAAGATAAATAATTCGGTTATGAAAGTTGTAATTAATAGATACTGTCAAAAACAAAGTTGTAATTAATACATATATCATAATGTGTTAGGTTTAATTTTTTACGTTGACATTTCACTTTTTTTCTTATTTTCTTATTTCCTCCCTCTCATGCATGTGTACCACCAACTAGAAACTTTTCAAAATATTTTTTATATTGGAACTTTACATTGATTATTGAAAAGTTCATCTTGTATATATGCAAGATAGTGATTTTTTTTTTTGTATTACTGGAAAATAAAACTTTTATAGATTAATTGCTATAGAACTAATTTAGAAAACACTTTTTAGAACAATTATATTATAAATCGATCTAGAAAGTATTCTAGCAACTAATCTATGTGGACACCCGTTATTTACAACTTCAAAAAGTTCTGCTAAAAATTTCGAAACCAATTGTACTAATAAACAATCTAGAAATTTTTTTATACAACTGATCTAAACCGTTGGCATTCTTTGCAATTTTTTTTAATTCCTAACAAAACGTTTTAGATTGATTGTACTAAGAATTGATCTAAAGAATCTAGTATAAGTTTTATTTATTTATTTTAATAGAGTATTTATTTTTCATTCTCTTTCTAATTTTCAAACTCTTGTTTTCTATCTTCATTTCTTGAAGAAAAAAATTGTTCTTAGTGTGTTTCACAAATCCTATATATATAATTCTCCATAGTTTTTTTCTGTCTTTTTCTTGAGTTCTTTATATTTGGATATGACTTGTCTGGCATATTGTGGTATGAGTAGTGTATGTTTTATTTGAAAACTTCAAATAGTGTGTTTGAAGACTCAAAACTGTATTGTCATTAACTCGTTCAAGGTATCATGATTGATACAAGAACAAATAGATCTTGAACCATTTTTTTTTCAAGTTACATGGATTAAATGCGAAAATTTGGCTATACCAACAACTAAGCATATGTACATAGTTTTCTTTCTTTTTGTTTTCATTTAATCCAATAATAGAAATTCAGTTCCTTCATTGAATGTAGCTCATTTTTCCTAAAAAAATTTATCCACATTTATGTTTATGAACTTTTTACTTAATTGATTCATTTGTGATAAAGTTGTTATCACCTTTTTGTACACTTCAACATTCATTTTCTACTGAATGAAACCTAGTAACCACTAGAAAACAGATGTTGGAAGGTACAAAGCACTAATGACTTTGTCCAACATAAATGAATATAATCTATTTGAAAGTTTATATTAATAAAAACGTGAAACAAAAATGGAGGAAAAGTTAGATTGGAAGAAGGAACTAAATTTATATTAGATCGAATAAAAATAATAGATATTGTTTTTAGTTTGGTTTATTTTAGTATAAGGCAAAATAATAATTAGTGAAATAAGAAAAATTACACTTGTATTTTGATATAGGAGATGTATTAGTGAAATAAAATTATTTTGTATGTGTTGTTGATTTTGAATTTGTAATTTTTGAATTGGAATGTTGTATATCGGGGAGGTAATATTGTTACAGTGTTTCTTTTTATGAAAAATATTGATATGTACACCAATTCTAATGTTATATTTTGAGTTTTTTTTTCTTAATATTTTTTATATTGATTTCGGCTGCAACATTTCTAAATTCTTTTAAAAAAAGATATTTTATATTGTTTATATAAGCACAACTGATGTAGAAACTCTACTTTCTACATCAATGGTGGTCACAGTTGATTTAAAAAGTTACCTTTTACATCAATTTTGAAATCAAATTTAAAAATATTGATTGTCTATGTTATCTAATCCTATATTTACTTCCAAAACCGATCATAATGTTAAAAAGAATCTATCTTAAAATCTTTTTTTGTTAAAATACCATTTGAGTCCCGGGAAGTGTATAACGTCTTCATATTAGTTAGTTTCTACAAGTAAAAAAATTAAAAAATAATTTTTTTTGAAAGTGTAATTTATCAATCACCTTAATATCCAATATTCAAAAAATCATGAACTTTAAGTAAAAATATTAACATATGTTTAATGACTAAATCCATGATAAATAATTAAATTTAGAGACTTATTTAATATCTTAAGGACTTATTTTGAATTTTCTTAGTTTCAAAGATTAATGTGATAACAATTTACACTTTCGATAATGATATTTTATTCAATTTTTTTTGCATTAATAAAAGAATCAGCCAATCTAATTTAATTATAATATATATATATATATATATGAGGGTAAGAAAAACACTCTCATTTATTTATTATATTAACTACAACTGGCACACCCGCGTATGAAGTAAAAACTATTATTGTCAAAATAATTGATTTTCAATTTTCATCATATATAAATAGTATTGTTAATAAAATTTAATGACTGATCATGTAAAATAATTTTTAACTATTATCTAATCACAAATCAAAATATTTAACACACACATGAAAGCTTAATCTTGATAGTCATTTTATACATTTGTTTTTTGTTTTCTGAAGAGGGCATATGACTTTTTTCTCTCCCCATTTATTAAGCCCCAACACAGGTGAAATCTATATGAAGCCGTGAGTGGGCCGGGAAAAGCACTTAGGTACCTTTGTTTTCTTTCTTTTCCTCTTAATGATTATATTTTGATGTTTGAGTTGTTCATTCTCTTGTATTATTCATATTATTTGATGGAAAATTTGTTTGAAAAAAAAATTGCAACAATAATCGATCAACTAATACAGTAATACACAACATATACGACACACGTCACACACCTAAAATAAAATAAATTTAAACAAAGTCTTGAACTTCGCTCTTTATAATAAACTCTCCGAAGTCACTGTACTGATGTAATAAGATGCATATGGTTACTTAAAATTAATTTTTTATGATTACCACCATTGAAATTTGCTAATAAAAAATTGCTTCACATTTATCTTATGATTATCACAGTGGGGATTTTTTAGTAAGAGATCTAGTTCATAATCGCAAGGGGCCGGGAAAGAAACTAAAGACCATCAAATAAAGAAAACAAAATGTGCTTTTACCATGTGAAGTTGTCTCCTGAAACTACACACATCATTTTTTTTATAAGCAGAAGAATTTATTGAAGAATTACACGAGTGTATATATCGCTGCTAACCTTGAATTAAATAGTGTGCCCTTATAAAACCTATTTTTCATAAAATTCACTGGCATGGCTTCATCTATATAACCGATCACACTTAATAGAAAAAGCTTTTGTCGTTATTATACTTTCCTTTATGTTTGTCATAAATTAAATGTAATTGCATGCCTTTTGGCAACCCTGTTACACACTTTAATATTTGACCTGTAAAAATTCAAATATTAATCCATCTATTCTTTCAGTGAATTATTATATATTCCGTTGAACTTCCATATGGTCATGGATAGCATTAATTTAGTTATTATCTCAGAGTGTTCTTTTCTTCTTCTTCTTTTACTTACTTTCACAAATGAAAGTATGGTGCCGTACTTAAAATATATTCGCAAAACATATATATTATTTATGTGAATAAAATGTTTTCTGTTTGTTACTTTTGCCATAGCAACAAGATCCAAGTCAGCTCTGACTAATTTCTTTTAATTAATATAATGACAACATTCTCTCAAAATCATGACAAAAAATATTTGTAAAAGGAAGTGTACGCATATTTTATTTTTTGAACGATCATTAATTAGTCTATACAGAGAAAGATACACATTTCTCTTAGGGGCTATAAGCCTCAAGTTGTACATCTTACTAATATTTTAGATGTTAGAACAACAAAATAGAAAGTGATCATTAGCATTGACTTATTTTATGTTCGAAATATACAACTTATAATTCATGAATAACTACTGAGAAGGTAATCCTTAAAGTTAGTCAGCTCAAAGAGCATGTATTATTATTGGATTGCTCATGTCATGGATGCTAATGACCTGATACTCTAATTTTTTTTTAATTTTTTTTATGTGCCCCTAAGCTCTATTATTACTATACGCATTAAAATATATCATTTCTTGCTCACAACATTAGATCCTAGACGTTAAGACAACGCATTAAACCACGTCACTTTGAAAATGAGCAAACGGGACGGACTTGGATTTCCGAGGAAGTGCTAATCTATTGAGAAAAAAAAAAGGATTATGACTTTTTGTTATAATAACAATAGCAATGTTGTTGGCTTTAAATTATTCTGAAAGACGACAACATTGCACAGAAATTTAGATACATGTAATAGTATTTGCTTTGAAAAAATTGGAGGGAGATTAGTGCCATTGATTATTTTTCCAGTCAATAAAAAGCGACGATAACCATATCCTATATGTGTTGAGTTGTACGCACTGTCATCAACATCTTTAATTAATTAATAATTAATAAAAAGAATTGTGCGAGCATGAACTTTTGGACATAAGCGCATAGCTATTGTTGGCAAGTTTTGATATCTGAAGAAAGGATGTATACTTTCATTATGGGTACCAGGGGAAGAGAGGCACGAGTTGGCTCTCTATATATACTTTAAATAAAAAAAAAGTTTAGAAGTTAAAAAAAATAAGAAAATGAAGTAATTAACTAAAAGATAGTGGGACAGTTGTTAAAAAATAAATAAACTAATAGAAAATAAAATTGTCTAGAAAATATATACATAAATAGAATAATTTCCATTATTAATAATTATACATTAGAATTTAAAATTTTTCGAGTTCGTGAGGTAAGTTCTTGATGTGATTATATATGGACGAAAGTAGAATGGCATTGACTATATATGTGTTTTTGCATATATCATGTAACCAACAAAGTCATCATCCAAGTAATTAAAATGACGAATTCAATCAATATAAATTTGAACTTTCTTTTTAAATAGTTACAACATGTGTCTATAAAAATAAATAAAAAATTAAATCCAGTCGAATGAAAAAAGATGGGAAAAGGGGGGGGGGGGGGGATTATAAACAATTTTAATTATGAGGCATTGTAAATATTAAAGATTTTTATCTTTTAATTATAGGCTAGTGTTTTAGATTGTGCATTGTATAAAATAAATGTTTATTTTATATATAACTAAAATTTATAATAAACAAATACTTTTAAATACAAAATTATAATAAAATATTATTTTTAATATATAAAATTATATTTTTAATTATTAATAAATTCTTTTAAAAAATAATGTGGATGAGCAAGGTAGTTAGTAGAATATATTATATTAAAAATGATCACTCAAGTTTTCTCATTAAAAAAGTCAACTAATATTATATATTATTAACATGATTAAAAACGGTAACAACAAAATTGCTAACTATATTTTAATATGAATTTCCCAAAAATACTTATATGATCTACATTTATGATTCTTATTTTTCACATTAAAAATACTATATATATATATATATATATAAATATAATTAATGTATCGAGTAAGAAAACTCTTCTTATTATAAGAAGAAAAAAATTCTAAATATTTTGCGACATATAATTATTCATGAATAATTAAAATTATTAACATTAAAATAATACTCACGTGATTATTTTAAAAATATCATATGTATTTTTTTAAATTTTAACTGTGTAAC
>PYAF01006145.1:1478770-1496893 GCA_007407185.1 Glycine tomentella
ATATGTATTAACCTTAATGCGTTATTCCTTCCCATATATATTATCGTTTGTATATTATATATATTATATTTTTATTTTATTTTTGTACAATTAAAAATTAAATAATAAAGAATTTTAATATATAAATATTAATGTCATAGAAATTCATAATGAATAAGTATACTCAATAATACAAGTTAGATTTTGGATTTGTAATGAAAATTTTAAATTTTGATATAAAATTGTTTTTAACTATTGATAATTTATAAAATTATTGAAATTCAATTTAAAGATAGAGATAAAAGAGAGTGTAATTGTGAGAGTTTTTTTTTGGCTAGTTACATAAAGAGTTTGCAAAATACATATATAAAATAATTAAAAAACATTAAGAGTTGATATTTAATTGAGAGAGTAAAAGTAATGAGACTAAAGTTAAAAATTTATGAGAGTAATACTAATATTATAAATTATTTTTACTATATATTAAATTATAAAAATAACATTTATATTATATTTAAAAATGTTACAAATTAAGTATGGATCCGTCATTGCATACATCATCCATGTTTTCTGTACACAATTTTTTTTTATATTTTTTAAAAGAATTTCCTGAGGAAAAAAGATAGTATACTGTATAAAGCAAGGTGAGTTTTCCTTCTCTCCAATGTCTATCTCTTCTTCTGTGTACATCAATTTTACTGTCCTTACCTGCTCAATTACGGCAGTTCATAGTAGGAACTGAGAATTAATCACAGATTCAAAATTTTTAAAAAAATCTTAAATAAAGAAAAATGAATCGTACGTTAACTGAATATTTAAATTTGGATATGAATACTGAATTTAATTAGAATAGAATAATAGAATATTTTTATAATAATTATTTTAAATGTCACATTTAATTAAGATATTTCTAATTCATTAGTAATGTAAAAATATTTAAATTTATAATAAAAAATTAACTTATAAATGTTTATTTGTAAAAGTTTATGGAAAAAAAGTGCAGAAGTAGATTACGTACGACAAAAAAAAAAAAAGCGCAGATATAGATATTTTATTATCCAACTTATCTTATAGTTTCGTGCTATATATAAAGCGGATTATTATATTTGAATTTTTTTAAATAAATATTTTAAAAGAATTAATCATAAGATGAAAAAGTACAAAGTTCACAAAAGCTCAAAAGGAGTTTATCTCTGTTCGTGTGGAAGCTTTAACATGAGTGATTAGGTCGCATTGAGAGAAACTACTAAACCCTAGTCAGCGAGAAAGGCAAAACAAAACCCTGCAAGCATGAAGAAAAGCTAGCGCATAGAATCGGAGTTTGAAAGAAACGCGACACCAGAGGCAGAGAATTAAGTTCATTGGTAAGGGACCGGTTCTCTCTGTGACTGTGTAGTGGCAGATTGATTAGGTGTGTTATGTGTGAGGACGTAACTTTGAACCCGGGATTTCAGGGTCTCCAGAGTGTGTCAATCACCTGTCTCCGCTTCAGAGAGATGCAGGTCCTGAGAATGTTTTTGCAGACAAAATTTAAGGTTTATAACAATTTTTTTATTTTTTTTTTACTTAACAATAATAAAATACTAGTATCATTTTATTTCTATTTCATTTTTAATATATATATATATATATATATATTTCACTTTTGAACAATAAAATAAACTGTCCCTAACTATTTTTTTTATCTTTCCATTAATACAAAAAATCATGTAAAAAAACCACTTCTGTTCTTTTTTTCCCCCATCATTTTCTTTCCTTTTTCCGTTTTAAATTAATATATTTGATTGCTGTCGACGTTTTTCACCTTTAAAATTAATTATTATTCTACTCAGGAACCCTAACTGACTATATTAAGTTTTCCTTCATGGTTGAAGGAAATTTTGACTGAGTCTGCACACAACATAGATGGACGAACTCAACAAAAGAAATCTTCCTTAAACCATTTGTATGAGCTAGGAAATATACAAGGTAAAAAGACCTTTGGTATGTGTACTGTAAAGTGAAATCAAGTCAATCTCCCCCAAAAGTTCAACTGATAAAAATACATAAACTTATGAGTACTTATGAGTATAGTGGGGTGATTTGAAGAAATCGACAAAGGATTTAGAAGGACCTAAGGAATGAACAATTTTTAATTAGGGTGTAGTTTAGAGGGGGAGGCATTTAACTTGGTCTAATTACACACTCAAAGTTGGTAAAAGAAAGGGTAGCACTAAGTTCACGAAAAGAGTTTTGTACACATAAGTCCAGAGGGCTTGACAAGGAAGAGTAACGAAGAAAACATAATCAGAACTCGAACAAGGTTCAATGGTGAAGAGTTGTGAAAACATCATGTGGGCACCATGTAGGCATCACTTGGGCACCAAAAAAACATCACTTGGGCATACGTCGGCACCATTTAGAGATTTCGAAATAAGAAAGTCCTAAAATGGCTTTGCAATTAAGAGGATAAGGTAATGATGATAGTTTTTTAATATCCTCTTTTTCAAAAGAAAAGAGAAGGTGATCGATTATGAACTTAATTTATGGGGGGACAACTGTTAATATATTTTTATTTTAACTATTTTATTTTTGAGGAATTATTTTAATAATTAAGATTTATTTCTCTTGTTCTCAAATAAAAATAATCCTTTTTATAATCACACCTGTAAACTAAAGCGACAAATAAAAATTAAACTCGAAGTCTCAACAATAATCTCATAAAAAAAGTTTTGATTGACTTTGTGTACACTGAGTTGGTGTATACTGTCCAGCCTGTTATGAACGTGGACAGGGACATTAGTGCCAAGCGTGGTTATCGTTGGAGAAATGGAGAATTGAATAACGCAATAATTCTAATATCTACATGTTAAAGTGGTGGTTGTCGATTAAGGCATTTTTTATATTAATTGTTCTTCTTTTTGCTTTTCAATTTATAACTTGCTTGTTTAACCCCAACCGCAGAATTGCTACACTGCTACACTATTGACTACTAGGGCGCGTACCCGTTTCTGTACTCATTTGTGGCCACATATGTTGAGTCGTTGTAAGTCTGTTTAATGTAAATCTTGTGGCTATGGTTTTCTCCACGGCAATCCAAACAACCTCGTACCTTTAGTAGGGCTAGCTTAAAATACTGTCAATATTTTTAAGGCTATAAAGATACTATTATACATGTACAAAAAAAATAAACTATGGCCACATTTATCATACACTCGATCACTTTAGGAATTTGATATAATAACTAAACTCGTGCCCAGCTAAATGTTTGGGATAAACATAATAATTAAAATTTCAATATGATTTGTATAATAGAATATTTCAATCCAAGTGAGTTTTGAGATAGAATGTAACTATCCAATAATAAAAAAATCATTATAGTGTAAATTATGTTTGAGATAAAAATATGATTATATTTTGCACTTTGTGATAATTGATCAAATTCGTAAATTATGTAATTTTAAATTAATAATAACAACATCAAATGCGCAAACTATTGTAATAAATCTACTCAAGATTCTCTAATTCAAGCAATCCTTTGGTTTCTCCAGTTAAATATTCAGTCACGTTGATTTCTTTGTCAATTTGAATTATAAAAAGAATCGAAGGATTCGAGCATGTTTGTTTTTAAATCAGGTTAGAATAGAATAGATTATAAACATTGTAAATAAAGAATCCCCGTACAATTTAATGTTTATTTTTACATAACTGCTAGGTAGCGATGTCCTCTTTGGAAGTTCCAAGTATGCATGCATGTTCTATTAGGCCATATCTGATGATTGCATTAGACAGTGATAATCACCAACAGTGAATATATCATATACTTTATTTACTTAAATCACCCACTTAAGAAATAACACTAATTAGTATATGTCAGATCCAACCATATAATGGTTTTATATCACTTAAAAGCTTATTAAATTACATTTAACGAAGTAAATTACTATATCACATCGTGAGTGCTCCACTAATATTTAAAAGAAAGCCGTTTCTTTAAAAAGTCAACAGTTTCTTTCCAGTGACCACTTCCATTGCAGAAGGATCTTTAGAAGAAAGAGTGCAATTTCTCTGTCCTTTAATTAAATTATATTGTTAATTAACTCATAGAATAATAATAATAATAATAATAATAATCCATTGTTTATTCAAAAAAAAATTCCAATGTTTGAATGTCACGAATTTGAACGCTATATATCAAATTGATTGGTTGATGTTTCACTTGTGAGTTGTCGTTCAACGAAATGAACACGCAAATTACATAGTAATCAGATTCGACTTTTGGTAACAATCAGAGGGGAATGTGGCTAATTGATGATGCTCAGAGAACCTTTCTTGTGGTGTTCACTAATGTGACTTTCCTGCACCGTTGTTTAATTAATTAATTAATTATTTAATTAACTGGCTTTGGCTTATGATTTATATTAGGTAACCTCGGATTGAAAAACAAGTCCTTTCTTGTGTGGAAGAGGTGATCTGTCCACACCCTCACCACCAAAGCAGAAAGAAGAATCATCATAATAACCTTTAACTCCTACTAAACAAGTTAGGAATAAAGCCAACAAAGTGCAATTATTTATTTATTTCACTAAAGAAAAAGGAAGCAAAGAGAAGAAAATATATAGAAAGAGTTGCATATAAAATATATATTCTTTTCGAGGGAGTGTGTTTATATTTTGTTATTGATTAACTATATTAATCTTCCATAATTACAGGATCAAGAGTTGAAAAATACCTGCTAATAAAAAATTTACAATTTTTACATGACTTTTCATCTTAATTTTTTATTTATTTTTCCTTTATCAACAATGCACACTGTGCCCACGTTACAGAACCCTAACCCATTTTTTTATTCCATCTCAACCTTAATTAATTGGTCAGTGTCAATTACGAGTATACCTTAGCCTTTTGTGTACTAATAAATTTAATCCACAATTAGTGATACTGAATGTGTGAAAGGACAAGCAAAGTAGATGCTAAATTTCGTAGTTTTAGTTCATTTGTATATAGTACAAACTAATTGCATCTTTAATTAGAACCTTACAGTAGCAAAAAATATTAGGAACGTCATAATTAAATTCGTGCTCAGTTCTCACCCTAACACGTGTTTTGCCTCCAGAGTAATGGAATCAAACTCTAACCTATGAATGTGCTTAAAAAGCATATAAACAAGTAACTATATTCATTGTAAGTAAAATCTAATCAAGTATTTGATAGCCAGTAGGATTTCAGCCTGAGATTATTAGAACAACAAGCCTAATATTAATATAGTGTAATGCGATAGTATTTCTGGGTACATTTTTTTATATTATTTTATATGTCATCAGACCTTTATTAATTAATTAACTATAATCACATAAGCTTATATTTGTTAAAAAACGAGGTTAAACATAATTTATAAAAATTATCCTCTTTTAATCTACCGATATGTCTTTTAAGAAGGAAATCATAAGGTTCAAATTAACATCAAAGTGGATAATATCTGGGATGCGATGATCATCGATAATTAATTAATTAATAAATAAGTTATAATGTGTATACATTAATTAATGAAGCAAATAAAAGGAGGTAAACGGGGAGAGGGTCATGGAGGGTTGGTGAGGAAGAAGACAAGAGTGGGAACCACCCGCCGCAGCATCATCTCCCACTTGCCCATTCCTCCGCCCTCGCTTATCGAATGTGATATATGCATATTATTATTATAACAAATAAAATAATCATATTAATGTATAGGTTGTAGCTACTAATGTAATAATGCTTGATCAAGTTTTCAAGTATATAATAATATTATTAGCATAGGCCAAATTAAACCAGCCATAAACCCAACTTGATCAACTTACGTAAACCATGGTTAGTGTGTGAACCCACCAAGAAGAGAGAAGGCCATGCCCAAAATTTCAATTCAAAGTTCAAACCCCACGAGACCACCACCACCAACGAATTACATTATTTACATCAATTAATACATCACCATCCATATTCCATCCTCTAACCCCACCCACACATACACAATCTCCATCTCTCTCTAGACCTAGACACGCACACAACACACACAACCCCGTTACCACGCGCCCCACAACACCCAAACTTCCCTAAAAACAAAATCAAACAAAAACACATGTACATGTACCATGCATGTCAATTCATTTCTTAATTTACTCCACTGAATCTAGTGAGATAACATGTCATGTTAATATATATTCTCATATCATTTGCTGATTATTAAATTTAATCCTATATTTTCATATAACCTTTCAAGAGATCGACAGTGTTTTTCTAGTACAATTAATTAATGCATTTTTTAGAATGCAAGAGCAAAAAAGACCATGCATGATTATCTGCTTTCGTTAGTTGTTTTTTCTTTCTTTCTCTTTTTAAAATTCTCTTAAGAGGAAATGTGGTATTAGTGGTATTCTTCTTCTGGATTTCCAGCTCTGTTTGCATCAAAAGAGTAAGCGTTATAAAATATAGCTAGGAAGTGGATAAAACCTATTTTAATATGATGAATTTATTGTTTATGTATCCAGTTTTACTCTATAGCGATCGGGGGTAACTTCCATTCTATGCACCTTCATTACCCACCCTCAATATATATATATATATGAATGGCTATTGCAATATTTATCTTAATGATCTATTAAAATTTTGTTGTCTATAAATAAAAATAAGATTTTTAATTTAAATTTATAAAATCTACAATTGTAATGGTCTAAAATATGTTTTTGTTTCAAAATAAATTAGAATTTATATAAAATAATAATATAAACATGTTTTTGTTGATCAATATATAATTTGATAATTTATTTTATCAAAAATTTATAACTTGGTAAATTAACTTATAAAATTCCAATTATAACTTAGTAGAAGATTCCTATATTGTTAAAAAAAATATTTGCCATTAAATTAGTAGCAGACGCATTCGTTGTTTTTGTATTTAAAAATAGTTTTTGTTTTGATTTTGATATACTATTAGTATAAAAAAATATTATCCAACAATTAGAATCCATTTTATATAAAATACTTTTAAAATAATTATTATAAAATCAACAATCTTAAATATGAAAATCAATAATTAGACAAGCTTATAAAATAATTTTATATTATAAGTGCATTTTAAATTTTTAATTAATTCATACAAAAAAAATTGAAGGGAATTAATTCATAAAAATTAGTAATCGGTAAAAATTATCCAATATTTATTCTAAATATCAATGAAATTTTCCTTTACACATAGATTCACACTAATACATATTATTAATTATACAAATTTGTACAAGTAAAATCTAGTAAAAACCTAGACTACATTAAACAAACAAATCTAACCCAAAGGAGTAATGATCGCCCCCATAGAAAACCTAACTAAAAATTGACGGTAATGTTCAATTAACTAAGTCTAATCAACTTAAGGCCGCGTTACGGACACGCTCTTCAATCAGGAGTGGCGAACACATTCTTGCAAGTGTGTTAAAGATTTCCCTCAACTAATTGTTATATTTTATAGTACATGTTCCTATTATTATTATTGCTATTATTTTAAACTTTTGTTTGCCCAAACAAATGACTGCATTGTGAGCCCTTTGTCTCCTTCAACCTCATTTCAATTCTCTCTCTCCCATTCTTTCTTCACCTTCTCCTCCTCCTTCTTCATTCCCTTTTCTTTATCTGCACTCCATCTTTCTTTTCAAAACCCACCCTTTTCTATTCCTCTTCCTCCTTTTCCCTTCTTTTTATTTCCATACACTCAAAACATTTCCCTTTGAATAAACATAAACAAACCAGCACTGTTCTTGACACCAAAAAAAAATAATTCTCTACTATTTATTAACTATATTAATTCCTCCATAATATAATCATTTGTTTTCCTTGTTTTCTGTTTTTCT
This sequence comes from Glycine tomentella, assembly GCA_007407185.1. NCBI lineage: Eukaryota > Viridiplantae > Streptophyta > Magnoliopsida > Fabales > Fabaceae > Glycine > Glycine tomentella. The sequence continues at coordinate 1,486,606 of PYAF01006145.1, forward strand.
CTTATAATATATAACCTTCTTTTATTTATTTTTTCTGTTTTGCACCTTGCGTTTGTGAGTTATTTCTATTTATATTTATATATCATTCTATCTCTTTTTTTGGATGTGTCTATGGCTGGTTTGGATTTAGGAAGCGCGTCACGCTTTGTTCAAAACCTTCATAGACCGGACTTGCACTTGCAACAAAATTACCAGCAGCACCAGGAACACCAGCACCAGCGCGAGTCGGAGGAGCAGAAGACTCCTCCGAATCACGGAATGGGGGCGCCGTTCGATGATGATGAAAGAAGCCAGGGCCTGGAACTCGCTTCAGGTCCTGGTGACATCGTCGCGCGGCGCCCCCGTGGCAGGCCTCCCGGGTCGAAGAACAAGCCAAAGCCGCCCGTGATAATCACCAGGGAGAGTGCCAACACGCTGAGGGCGCACATCCTCGAGGTCAGAAGCGGCTCCGACGTCTTCGACTGTGTCGCCGCGTATGCCCGGCGGCGCCAGCGTGGGATCTGTGTCCTCAGTGGCAGCGGTACCGTCACCAATGTTAGTCTCCGGCAGCCCGCAGCTGCCGGAGCCGTCGTCACGCTGCACGGCAGGTTCGAGATTCTCTCCCTCTCTGGCTCATTCCTCCCGCCGCCGGCTCCGCCGGGAGCCACCAGCCTCACAATCTACCTCGCCGGCGGGCAGGGGCAGGTTGTCGGAGGAAACGTCATCGGAGAATTAACCGCGGCAGGGCCAGTAATTGTCATCGCAGCGTCGTTCACCAACGTGGCTTACGAGAGGTTACCCTTAGAAGAAGATGAACAACAACAGCAACAACAACAGCTTCAGATTCAGCCACCTGCAACGACGTCTTCTCAAGGAAACAACAACAATAACCCTTTCCCTGACCCTTCTTCAGGACTTCCCTTCTTCAATTTACCACTCAATATGCAGAATGTTCAGTTACCAGTTGAGGGTTGGACTGGAAACCCTGCTTCACGTCCACCACCTTTTTGAGGGTTTATGAAGATGTTGATGGAGGATTTATATCACAAAGGCTTTATATTATTTTAAGGTCAGCAAATTAATATTCATGGACTATAAAATATATATAAACTATATGATTTTCTTCTTGTTATTTTGTTTTTTTCTTCTGTTGTTAATGGATATGATATGACATGATAATTATTATGTAGTCTGATTTTCATCTCCTTGGGATTTTATTTACTTAATTTCCTTGTCCATTATTATAATATGGAGCACTAGTGTATAATTTAATTAATTAGTTGCTTGATGTTATTTTATATATGTTTGTGTTTGCTTTTTTTCTCTTCTGTTTGAATATTTATTTAATTAATTAACTAGCTAGCTTTTATATTAACACTTGCACTAGCTGCAACATGTTTCAAGAAGCTTGTTGTCGTTAGACATGAAGCAATAACTCATCGCAAGTCACAACTCCATAACCAGCTACCTCTCCCCCATCTCTTTTATTTCTGTGCCTTTTTTATGGTCTTTCTGTTTTTAAATATATTTATATATATACCACCTTGTTAAGACAAGTACCCTTTCGCTTGTTTCACAAGGTTGCGAATAAATTTATAATTAGTGTTTGTGTTTGGTATATATATGTCACTATGTGTGTCTGTAAAATGTATGCATATAAAACTATGGATTCAGTAATAAATAAAAGGCTGCCATGTACGTACGGTGTTAATTTTGGAAGCTTTCCGTGCATGCATATCAACTATATATATATATATATATATATATATATATATATATATACACACACATAAAAAAGAAAGTAAAATTTTGAAAAATGAAAAGCATAAATTAAAGCTTACCTTCGTAATATTTGTACTTCCCGTGACCCATGGATAGTAGTCAAGTCATGAATATGTATGTTTTTATGACATTCCTATGCTTCTCTATCTTCTTTTTTCCCTTTTTCTGGCTATATTTGTGTATATGGTAAAATTGGTGGTAACCTTCATTAACCAATTTTAGTTTTTTTTTAGTTAAATGTTTATAGTTAATATGTTATGTTAGTACTGGAAGCATTCGAATTCCTCCTTCCAATTACCAAACCACTTTATGATTCTCATTAATAAACTTCATTATGTAATAGGCTCTATTTTCTGATCATTACATTGCCTGAATAATTGGAACATTGAAAAAGATTTGATTAAAGCCACTGATGAATTGGAAGTCCAGTTTTGAGTACTGCTAGCTACTACTACTCTTTAGGTAAAATGTATGATCTGGTTAACAGGTTAAGATTAAAAAAAAAAAAAGGTCATGCGTTCATCACTGCCTCTTCTGGGGGAATTTAGTAATTTACACTATAACCTGAAATTAATTTTGGTTAATCTATTTTGCATAACTGTAATTAAACCTATATGCTTCAATGGATATAGAATCAGTTACACTGGCTAGTTGACAAGCAAATTATGTTTTACAGATTTTGATTAAAAGCTAAGCCCCTTAGTTAGGCCGAAATGACTTTCATATTCCAAAGTCATATATGGCCCTCGATCATTTTTAATTACTTGTGGGGCTAATTAGAGTTGTGACATAATTATATATATTTATAATTTATCTTCATATGTGGAGCAAATGTTAAACAAGTGTAGGTTCGATTATAGGGTGCTTAGGTTTCCGGCGCGGACTAGATTTAAATATTGCAAAAAAACGTAATGTCACTGCTGGCTTTTAATTATTCTCCACTTAATATGTTTTTATTTTATTTTATGCAAAGTACCTTGCGTTTCTGATGATGTGCTGACCCTAATTTCACTTTTACTCAGTAGTGAAACTAGCTATGCTTTTGATCAAAAAGTTCAAAACAATTTGTATGGCGTTTCATTGCCCTGCAAGAATTGCATTTGATTCTATAAAGCACTAATTAGCTTCAAGAATATTATACGTCCACGCCCACACAAATCCGTATATATATATAGACGCGCGCACTACTGAATGTTGTAATGTACTATAATAGCTTTTAGTATTAATTATAAGCAGCATGCAATATCTCTCTTTTTCACCTCTATATATATGTTTGTGGAGCCTGCACTCAGAATATATTGTGTGTTTGACTCTTTTTTTATCAGTATATATTATTTATTAGTATTGTTAATTTTGTTAATAGAGAGGATATTTAACCTGCAATCTTATTAGTTTGTATTTGGCCATTTGATATATGATGAGTTCCGTACGTGCCAACGATTTCGTAATTAGTTCTTGGAATTCTGCAATGAGCTTGTGGTGATAGGCATAGGTGTCTGCTTTGTTATCTACTATAAATTATCCTTGATTAATCTTCTTTCTGCAACTTCAACATTTTTAACTTGTAATTTTATGTGCATAAGTTAATGGATGATGATATGATAAACTCCTTTAACTTTCATAGTTTGAACCATAAGTACCTCGAACAAGTAGAGTTTTATGCCATGTGAAGTTATGGACTTATGGTCTCTTTAAGAATGGACTTATATATCTTTAAGAATGACCCCTTTGATGTTATAGGTTTGTTGAATTTGATAAAGATTAGATTTTGTTATTACTTTTCGAAATATTTTTGGGTGGGCACAAATCTAATATTTCACCCTTACACATAATCAATAAAAATTTGATAAGTAATAAAAAAATATTTATCAATTATTAGAATTAATATGATTTGTTTTAACAAGTAAAATTATATAATCCGTTTCTTGATTAAATAACGATTTGATCCTATGAAAATATATTAAATATTTATATAATAGAGAATTTTCAATTTTTTTGGTATCTTTTGTTTATAACTAACTAAATGATTTTTTATAAATATACTTTATATGTATTTTTTTAATATTATTATTATTATTTATTATTATTATATTTATATGGATTTTTAAATATATACTTTTTTTAAGTAAAATCCATGGAGTCTGACCTATCTATTTCTCTTTTGAACTATTTTAAACTAAAATTCTTGATTTTTTAGGTGGTAATGTATCCAGTTACGTACTAACCCTAAATTAAATGTACAACAATTGATATAATAATTTGTATAATGTTAATTTTTGTTTTTATCTCTCTCCATCATTATGAGATATAATAAATAATGTGTAAAAAAAGAGATAAACACAAAAATATTGTACAAACTGTTGTATAATTGTTATAGAAATAACATTTCTTAAAATTAAATGACCTGCGAAATTGACAAGGTATATTTATTTTTTTATAATTTTAATTACAATACTACTAATCATGGTAATATTAACAATGGTGAAAACATAGTTGTCTGTCATAGAGAAAATAATAATTGAAATTTCATGATATATAAAAAAGAGAAAAAGAATTTGGAAAAGAGAGTGTTATTTTTCTAGGGAAAAGGAATGTTCATACCATTAGATTGGTATGGGAAGCATGTGTGCAGAATTTGAGTCGTGAAGGATTTTTTTTTAGGTGTTTTGAATTGATATCAAGGTTGAAAATCAATTTCTACAAAAAAAAATAGTCTTGTAAGAGTAAATGTTTATGATTCCTTTATATATATGATTGAGTTTTAGAATATATTCATCAACTGCTAAGTTGGTTCAATTCTTTTTCGATTTATTGGCATTCCAAATTTCCAATAGGTGGTAGTAATCATAAGTTTGTTATTATCGATAAAAAAAATCATAAGTTCGTTATTGGTTCGTTGTATCTCAGGCTCTTCTCTCGGAGAAATAGGTATTTATTTTGTCTCTGGAGGCAAAGGAACGTTAATTATAACTTGGCCTTGAATAATATCCATATTTATCATTTATCGTTTCTTATAATGCCAAAAAAAAGTTCTTAAAAAGAATCATTTAGATTCAAATGACTTTTGTTTAGGGCAGCACACTGAGGAGGGAAAAAGATCTCCTAAGTGGGAGAATATATGTGTGCAACCCATAAAGTACAAAGAGAGTTTAATTTGGGAGGTGTTTAACCCTAACTGGGGAGAGTTAGAGGATAATTAAGAAGCCTCTTCGGAGAAAATTTTGGAAGCTAGAATGATGATTCCATATAGTGTCCTAATTTTTTTTTTTTTTATTTTAACCCTCTAATTCCCATGCAGTGTCCTATAAATTTGAATCGAAGTTCCTTTAGAAAAAAATAAAGTAACATAATCTCAGAAATTGTTTTTGACGATGTTTAGATAGGACATGTGAGGGTGAAACAACTTTTCCCTAAGCTGTTTCCAACAGGCAACAGTTATAAATTAAGTGTAAAAGACAAGCACAATTAAGAAGGGGTGGAATTATATTTTTTACAGCCAAAACCCAGTAATATTTTATGTTGAGATATTTTATGTTGAGATCTGGCAATTTTTGACGCCCATTGGTTTTATCTAATCAGCAAGTTAGTCTCCATGGAAAATACTGGTGGTCTAAATCCAAAATATATATATATATATATATATATATATATATATATGTTATGCTTGTCGATAATGCAATTCACGAGAATATTTAAGATGCCCCAAGACTAAGGTTGTATAAAAACTATAGCTATTACCTTCTAAAATTGATATGGGTCTGGACTTTTCATATATAAGCACAAACCGAACATGTCTGTAACATCTAAGCCCGATATATATTTGATACCCAAAGGCCTAAACCCTGATGACCCAGATGATGAAGGTCACTGGGTCAAAACCTAAACTCAAGAAGGGGAGTTCGAGCCCTATTTTCCTTCCACTCCTCCAAGGCTCCAACCCCTAACCCCCTCGTATATGTGATAAAACTTGAGTGAATCTTTATTTTAATATCCAAAATCATAGTATGTTTTTAATTTAGTTTTAGAAATTATTAAAAATTAAATAATCTCTTAAATTTATGATTGTTAATCTATGTAACTAAGTTAGTCTCTTGTCATACTTAAAAAAATATAAGCATTATTGACATAAATTTCGTTATTATTGACAATTTTTGTTATTAATATTAGTGTCACCAATATTTCAATGAGGAATTTTTAAAAATTACACGTAATTTTTTGTCATTATTGTTAATTTTTTTAGATAATATATTAAATATCACCCTTAATCAACTAATTACGTCAAATATGTTAATGTCTAACATTCATGTTGATTCACATATGACATCTTGAGAAATCATTACTTTAAGAGAAAAATAGTTATACATTAAAAGTATAAAAAAATTTACACACTCATTTAATCACAATTTATCATATATGATAAGTTTATTAATTTTTAAAATAATTATCTTAAAATAATTAAAATTGTAATTTGTGATGGGATAATAGTGTAAATCTAATTTACATATATAAGCATTAAACTCTTACTTTAATCTCTACAATTATACATATAGTCCCTGATATTATTAAAATTTTAAAGTAGTTCATGAAATTAAACATTGTTGTGTAAGTTAATTCAAGTATCACCTTGATAAACATGAAAGGATTCATGACCCACATATATTTAGTACGTGTTTGCGTTGTACGTCTAATATGTATAGTTTTTGTAATCATTAAACATATGGATTAATTGTCGTGAAATTATTTCAGCTTAAACAATAGTTTTAAGTTGTCGTGAAATTATTTCAGTTTAAACGATATTTTCGAGTTTGAATCCTGATATTAAATATTTGAAGAGAAATTTTTTTATGCAATAGTAATTTTACCCGATTCAAATAAAATTAATTTTAATAAAGAATTCATGTTGTCTAGAAGAAAAAAAGTGCATTTTTCAAAAAAAAAATTTACGTCAAATTTTAAGTTAAAGCAAAACTACATTTTATTGCTTTCATCTTGCTGTTAGTACTTATAAGCCACGAAATTATTTACCCTCCGATCAGTCATCTGTGTAGCATACTGACATGTACATGTAGGGATGGAAATAGGTCAGATCGCCTTTCAGGTGTCTTTGACCTGACTTATTTAAGGTCTGACCTAACTTATTTATTATAAAGATCAATCTTAAACTTTTTGAAAAGTTTATTTAAATAAAAGGTCGGACTCAAACTTTATAAAAAACTTGTTAGGCCTGCCAGGCTAGCCTATACATATGTGTGTATATATATATATATATATATATATATATATATATATATATACACATATACATAAATAGATACATATTAAAATTAAAAAGATATAAATCAATTTTTTTTAAAAAAGAAATAAAATAAGATAAGATAAAATTTAAATAGCCTACCTTAAAAGAAAAAATATAAAATAGGAAATTTGAAATCTTTGTAGTAGATTTGTAAAAAGGCATATATATATATATATATATATATATTAAAACTAAAAAAATATAAATCAATCTTTAAAAAAATAATTAAAATAAGATAAGATACGTAATCTACTTGAAAGATAAAAAATAAAAAAGAAAATTTGTAGGTTTGTAAATTATATAAAAGCAAAAGGAGTTACGTTTATTTATTTACCATAAGTCCATAACTTCCAAAAGCATAAGACTGGTTGGCTGGTGGCTGCTTTGCGTGACCTTCATCCACTTTTGCTGTTGCACTACTCCTCCCATACAAAAGGTAATTTTAATTGTTTTGTTGACATTCTCGTAAAAAAAAAAACTGACTGTGAGTTTGTAACGTTTGCTATTCTTGCTTCTTCTTCTTTTTCTTTTTTATTTTTGCTGAAAAGAATATCACTGTTAAACAGAAATCCTTCTTCATCGATACTGTGGTTGTTCACGCCAAACAACAGTAAGCATAATTTTTATCATTTTTCTATAGTTAATTTAATTTTTGTTGTAGTTGTTTAAAAAAAATAATATACCTTGGGTTTATTTTTTTAGTTTTAATTGTAAAGTATAATTTTTTTTGTGATTAAGAATTATTAATCATAAAGTATGTCAATATGTGTATTTCTTTATATTAAATTAAAAAGTATTATGTGAATTCTCGAAGTTTTACTAATATATAATATTTATTGTAAAATAGGCTTTTTAACATGCTCATAAGCCAAGTCAGGCTTTTAAATAGACTAAGCCAGGCCTAAAAAAAACATATAACAGATAAATAGGCTAGGTTAGGCTTGATATTTTAAATAAGGTCAAGATCATGCCTAACCAAGCCTGACCTAACCTATTTCTACCTCCTAGTGACATGTCAGATTTGCAATTAATGATCTTTTTATTTGATCTACAATATTGCTCATACTTTACGCTATAATATACTCTATAGACTGTTCAAAAGTCCATATATAAGACCATGACATACTTCTTTCAGGTACTAATTATAAAATATCATCTCAACCATTAAGTAAAGTAATTATCTCATTAAATATATTAATTATTTATACCATTATTCAAAAATTACTTTTTATTCTTTTTATATTCACTTACTTATTTTTTATTAATGTTTAGAAAAAGAATAACTAAATAAGGGCATATAATAAAAAAAATATTAATGCATTTAAAAGTTAAAAAAATCTTATAAAAAACAAATAATTTTAAAAAAAAATCTTATAATTTTTTTAAAAAAATTTATAACTAAAGACGAAAAGAGTACCATATTAGCTGCTAACTCCGATTGTGATAGGCACGTTTTAAAGTTTCTAGGTTTCAATTAATAATCCACCGTACTGTGTATAGACAAGGATTACAGGGTAGAAAACTTGGAAGAACATTCATATCAACGCCGGGGAATTAACTTCTTGATTTTCACATCATGATTTCATTACGCGCGTGATTCTGCGCTCAAATTGTTTGTTAAGTGATTGTAAGAGAAAATAGTTTTTAGTTAAAAGATATACTACTTAAACAAGCAACATATTGTTGGTAGAGTGAAACTCACTTCGAATTCCTTACAATGTCATAAATTCGAGTTCTTTGGAAAATGTAATTAAAAATGAAGATATCATTGAATGTAACTAAATAGGTTTACAACAGAAATGAGTGATTAGTAAAATATTTCCATCTTTTCAAAATATAAATCTTTCAAAGTTGTTTAACATGTATTGAGAAAAATAATTATTTATTAAATTTCATAAAAAATATCAATGATTTTCTTAATATTAATAGTTAATTAGAAGTGTTTCTAACACTCTAGTGAAAATTTAGAATTTATTTTGTATTCAAAATACACAACAATAATAAATATAATAAATAGAAAAAAATAAATTAGTGTATCTAAATGCACTTTCTTGAAACAACAAATGTTTTTCAATAATATGAAGGCTATATGTGTATTCATACTAAGACAGCCACTATTTGTCAACAACTTTTACAAACCGGAACAAAAAAACTTAAAATATTGATGTTATGAGAGAATAAGAAGAGAAGTAACAACTGAATATTTCAATATTTAGTCGAATACTTTTCTTATACTCGAATACCCCTGGTTCTGGAAGGCACATGAGTCCGAACGCTACGTTGAAAGTGCAACCGACACTACACTAAGTAGGTACCTGTGCATTAAACTATGAAAAAACTACTCTCTCTTATTTTTATCTAATAATTATTTAAAATTTTAAACAATCAACTTTTTATTTTTATTTGTTAGCTATTAGCATAGTTTTAAAAAAACAAACTTGATGATTAACCCGATCAAGTTACTGTATTAAACTACGAAAAAACTACTCTCTCTTATTTTTATCTAATAATTATTTAAAATTTTAAACAACCAATTTTTTATTTTTATTTGTTAGCTATTAGCATAGTTTTAAAAACAAACTTGGTGACTAACCCAATCAAGGTACTAGGTTATTGGGGCACTAATCGAATCGATAGGTCACTAATTGATCCGCATGACTCGGTCTATAATAAAAAATATAAAATTTTTATATGTCTTAAAATATTGTAGAAAAAGCGTCACAAACCATAATATAGATAATTAGATATCAAAATGTAAAAAAAAAAAAAACATCATTGCCCAAGTCCAAACAAGAAGTACCAAAAATCATAATATAAGCTAAATAAATTTAAGTTTAAGAAACAAAATCATCAATAAAAAATTATAGAATGCTAATTCCAATCTAATAACTCATTTTCATCCAATAATTCATACTTACACTCAATTTATTTTTATTTTATATTAATATTATTAACACTTTATGAGTATTTTGAAAACAGATTTTATGTGCCTAAAAAATTCACTCTTACATATACTATTTATTTAGAAATAACAGAGCTCAAGATTTAGAAAAATAATCATTTAATTTAAAACTCGGACACTTTAATAAAAAAATATTTAAAAAATAGTTTCAATTTTATACATTTAAAAAACTCTTGGAACTTGCAACAACCCACCCCACCCAAAAAATGCCTCGGTCCTCGCAACCTCCCACCCAGAAAAAAAATGAAAACCTCACTGCAGCACCCCCC
>PYAF01006145.1:1508013-1554558 GCA_007407185.1 Glycine tomentella
TAAAATTACTAAAAAAATAATCTTTTTCAAACACGAATATCTATCTTTTTCTTAATTTACTCTCTATATCTTTATTTCTAAACTGATATTCAATTGTTACTTTAAAAAATGTTGTCAACAGTTAGAAAACAATCTTGTATTACAATTTAAATCATTCATTATAAATTTAAATTATAATGTATATATTCGAAAATATTTGTTTGTTATAAATTATCATTATATAAATATACTAGCTTGATTAAAATGAAAAAAATGGGATTGCTTTTAGAAAAAGCATCCCACTTTTCTATTCAAATTTTCTTTATTTTCTCTAAATCATACGATCAAATTAATTTTGGATTATAAATTTGTGCAATATTGTTGGACAAATTTAACACCATGTATTGAGAAAAATATTATTTTAATTTCATATTATATTTTTTATGTTAAAAATGTTATTTACTATTTTTATTAATAAGTACTAGCATACATCTAAAAATATTTTTATAAATGAACTTTTTGCAATGTTGTTTCTATCCAAATTAATTTTGAGTGAAGTCATGCTTAGAGAATCTAACATAACCTTAGTGGGAGAGTCAGGGGTGAGGTCTAGACTGACATACAAAGTAGTTAGTAGTTCTCCTTTCCTAATACTTTTTGGAAGTTGTGTCTAATAGTCAAATTGAGACTTGCATATTAATGTGTGTTGATTGTTGTCAAATATCTTAAATGTTTAGTTATACTTGTGCTTAGCAATGTCAAGAGATTTATATTAATCTCTCACGATCTAACAAACCCCAACTCAATAATTGATTGAATTCTCAAAGAGCACATTGACATACTCATTTTGATTGAATTGTCTATGTTATGATTATCAAGCTTGTATGTGCCGTAAATTGGTTTATAATTACGCTCGTGTGATTAAATTGGGATACTATTCTTAGATCAAGTGAAGTATACTTAATTGGATGTTAGATAAGTTGATTGAAAGTTCCAAAGGCACGACAAAAATTGTAAAGTATATAACAACCTTGTCTAGTTGATTGTGTATACTTGGTGTATTTAATATTTTGTTTGGCACATGTATAACTAGATTAGAATCATGCTTAAAATCTTATTTAAATTATGTTTCAAACGCATTCATGTCCACCTTTGAATCAATTGAGTGGGTATACATGTTATTTGTATGCTATAAAGTGGTATGTTACAAATATTTGCTGAATTTTGGCTTTTGCACAAGGTTTATTTTCAAAGTTGCTATATAACCAACCTAAGATGATTTTGAATTAGCCAATTTACACTATAAAATATTTATGTGTTATCTTTTAAACCCAATTGATTTCACTCAATTCAGACATTTCTTTATAATTATATTTTCTTTAGGACAAGTTCAAGGTGAAAATGTGTAGGACAACTTCTGGTTATCTTGTGTTTAACATGCATGTAAATTATGTAATGCTTGAATTATTGCCTTTGAATGAACCTCTAACTTTTGTGTGTCCAAAACATGTTATTTCTGGTATAGAAAAAATTCTGAGTCATCATCAGCACATATGTGTTATACATGGTGCTTGAAAATGAATTAATTTTGCTTGCTAAATAGTGTTGCTTTCTTTTTCTCCGTATCGCGTTTAAAATTGAGGAAAATATAGAATGTTGTTCTGTAATTCCTTTGGTGACATCAAAGTTATACTTATCTTCTTTGTAATTTAATTGGTCCCATATCATTTTTAAGTTTTCTATGATTTTTAGTTATGTTAATATTGCAATATGTTTTATTGATTTGCAACTATGTTTAACTGTTATGTTATTGAAAACTCTCATGTTTCAAGTGTGAGGTGATCATCTTGTATTTTTAGTTAAACCAAGATATCTTAATGGATCCAAAGGAGTTAGAATCACTCCATTTACATGAGTAAATAATTTAATATGAATTTTAAATATGAAAACGGAGATGAACATACGTGTTGTGAAAAATTGTTTTGTTCTTTGAAAGGGGACAGACTTTGTAGAGAACCTAATGTTGGTCTAAAATTTGGAGGAAAAAAAATTCACTGATTCCTTGAGGTTTTAAGAGAACCACTTTAAATTCCTAGATAGAAGATGAAATTTCTATTTTTGAGAATTTCCTCACGCAAGAATGCGTATTTGAAAAATTATTTAAAGTTGAAGAATGGTATATATTGTAACTAGGTTTTGGCTTTCAGAAATTGGTGAGATAAGTTTCTACATTTTCATGTGCGTAAGTATATCTAAGTTTGATATATTTATCTCAAAAGGGTTTTAAACCAAGTATTAGTTAAATTACTAAATGAGAATGTTATAGGTTTTCTCTCCAAACTAATTAAAATTATTTTCTATTGAATTTCATGTTTCAACCTTTTTTTTCTTGTACCTGATAAATGCATTTTGTACTTAGATATTTTGGAATTTTATCTTAAATTGTCTTAGCTTAAAACTTTGTTTGGGTTAATTTCATGTCTATTTCATTACCAATTTGATGTTTGTCTTGTGTTTTTAAATTATTGGGAATTTAATAGCTTTTTAATATTTAATTATGGGCAAAGAAAAAAATTTGAATACTTAAGAAGAAGTTACATTGAAGGAACAAGTTAAAAACACCTTTAGAAGTAAATTTTCAGGACTAATTTTGCTATGATCATATAAAATTTAAATTTGTTGATAATGCACACACTATTTTTTAATATAAGTACATTAACAACCAATACAATAAATTTTGGAAAAAAAACATTTATTCTTTTATTTCTCAAAATTTAATTTAAACATATTATTATATTTTATCATTTAATTTATAAAAAAAAACTATTTTCTCTCTCCTCCTCCATGCGTTCTATCTTCTCTCTCACATCTTTTAATTTTCTAACTTTTCTTCTCCTTCTCGATCTCTCTTTCTCTCCTCGCTTATAGGTATTTTTTTTTTTTTTACAGAGGATTCCCTTTTATTCTACATCACGACAATGGACACCTGAATAAAATCAATTCAAGTATTAAGATCACTTTTATCGAATTTTAATGAAATTATATTTCCAAATATTTGAATTTGAAATTTCATCACTTCTCGAGTCTACAAATTCAAAGAAGATACTTTCTATCAATTCTTCGACATTCAGTGACAAGTAAAACTAAAATATGAAATTATAATTCTTCTATAATTTGATAAAATAAAATAAGAAAGGAGGTTTCCGTGCGTCACCAAAGTCATGTAAATGATAGATGAGTCATGAGAGAGAGAGAACATGTGAAAGGGGAGAGATATAATAACCAAAGCTAAATAAATAAAAAAAAAAGAAAGAAAGAGAAGTTTAAATTTATAATATTCTGTCGCAAAAGCATTAGTGACGAAATTAGCGACGGATTTAGTGACGACTGGAGTCTGGCGCTGATAACGTGAGACTGACACTGATAGCATGAGATTGGCGTTGATAGCGCGAAATTGGTGCTGATAGCGTGAGATGACAGCAAAAGGTCTTTTCTCACTGGAATCTGGTGCCACCAACACCAAATGCACTAGAAGATGGCGCTAGGCGCTGGTAGCTCGGGAGGCACGACAGAGGCCAATTTTCTCTATTATCTGGCGCCAATAGCACCAGGACTCGGGCTTGGGGTCTATAAAAGCCCATTTTCGCGTTTTGGCCAACAAAAGCTCACTCTTCTGCTTCCCTGAACGTTTTCCTCCATTGATAAGCCTTGGAAGCTTCATACCAACTCATCCCTTGACCAAAACACTTCACACCCAACTTGAAACTTGTAGGGAATCATCCTATGAGCTAGAATCCTTCATCACTTTCCCTTAAAAATCATCAAACAGAAAGATCGTTTTCTATAAGGAACTTCTCAAAACTTCGATTTTGAGGGGAAAGGAGGCGATTTGCGGACATCCAAGCTTAGAGAAGTTGTCCACTAGCCTTCCTTGTCGATTTTAGAGGTAAGAAACACAAATTGTACCGTTTATTTGAGAATTTGTTCTTGAGGTGTATAGTGACCCATTTGAGTTAGAGTTGGAATTAGGCTTGACCTCTTTAGAAAAGTATGCTCAGGAGGTTGTTGTGATAAAGGATTAGCCTTGAAATATTGATTTTATGGATTTTGGATTTTGGCTCTGAGAAATGCATGTGTAGGAAGAATGTTGATTATATTGGTGGTTGTGGGACATGCATGAGCCTTGATGCTTGTACTATATGTGCTCAAGATGCTATATAAACGGTGGAATTGTGTTGAAGTAACCGTTTTAGCCATATTGTTAATCCTTGAGTTTTGGCCTGTTTAGTGTTGAATTCTCTGAATTCTTCAGAGTCTTTAGAAGACTCTAGTAACTTGGTTAGTTCTGATAACCTTAAGATAGAGGACTAAGAGGTTTAAATGAAAAGAAATAATGTTTTTTTGCATTCTAATGGTTGAGAACCGTTATTGATTGTTTGTGTACCTTCATGTAGGGCATGATACGGAGACACTAGAGGTTGTGACCACGAAGCCGAGAGAGCCGGTGTAGCGCTGAGAGCAGGTAAGCTCTTTGTTCTTGGGAGTGTTTTCCCTTGACTGTGTTCCACCATACTCCGAGGGAGTGATGGTAATTGTATGTCATGATGCATGTGTATTGAAATTGTGTGTTACTACTTTTTATTGAAAACATATATATGATGTACGCTGTGATGATATGTTGTATGATTGATGAGATTTCTCTGGCCAGTAGAATAGATTACTATGGACTCCCTTGGAAATGTGCCCTTAAGTGGATGATCTTCCCTGGGAAGTGTCATAGATGTCCATGTAAGTCCTGAGAGAATGTGCCCTTAAGTGGGTGATCTTTCTCAGGCATTGGCATGAAATCCTGAGGGAATGTGCCCTTCAGTGGATGATCTTCCTCAGGCAATGTACGCAGAGTCTTGAGAGAATGTGTCCTTAAGTTGATGATATTTCTCAAGCAATGAAACGGAAAGTCCTGAGAGAATGTGCCCTTCAGTGGATGATCTTTCTCAAGCAATGTGATATGTGTATATATATTGTTACACATGTGTTGTGATATACATGTAATATGTTGTATGAGATCCGTGATGGCTGTTGTGTATGTGATGCTAATTTTAATACTATGTGCCATGGAAGTGAACCTGGGGGAGGAAAGACCTCCAAGAACCCTGAGTTTACTGAGATTTGTATCTCACCCCGTGTGTGGGGATTATGTTTTACAGGTGATGCTCAGCGAGCGGATGGTGGATCTCAGGGCAAGAGGACCGAGCTCTGATATGGTTCTGAGGGAACCTTAGGCATATATTTTAAGAGCATGTTGGCTCATTTCTTTTGATTATGCCTGTATTTGTACCCCTGAGGGGATGATTGCACAGTTATGCACTTCTTGTGTATTTTGTGTATCTGAGAGATATTAATGTATGTTGAGAAGACATGGTATATGGTACCTTATTTTGTACAGCCATTATTGAAATTTTTTTACTGGATTATATGGCTTATTTTGGTCCTTTGATTGTATGAAGCGTGTAATTACCATACATAATGTAAATATGTTATTGTTGATGACGTATGATGACGTCATTTTGTTTATCGCTTCCGGATTGATTAGTATTAATTAATTGTTGCGCTTAACAACCATAAATAAATGTTAATGAACCGGATGCATACGGGGTGTTACAAGAGACAATTTTTATTTTTTTAAAAAATTAAATGGTGAAGTACATTAATATCCCTAAACTAAGTTTTGAAAAACAAAAGAATTGAATGAGTTTTTTTTTCCAAAACTTGTGGTGTTAATTGCTAATGCACTTATACTAAAGAAGAGTATATGTGCATTAACAAACCCTTTATTTATGTATGTATGCAATAATTGTCTTTTATTCCTACATTTTATAGTAATTTAGGGATAATAATGTGATACTTTTTAAGATTTTGAACTTTCTTTATGTTCATCTTAGTTAAGTTTTTAATAAAAGTTTTGTTAGTTTATAATCTTTTACCTTTGATCTTTGATTATTCTCTTGTGATTGTAGAAATTTAATTAAAGTCTATGGAGGTCTTGCAGAGATATAAAAAGCTTGTTGGAAGCCTTGAAGAATTACACAGCTTGTGTAAAAATGAATTTGACCCCTACGGGATTTCTTTCTTTTTATTTTGTTTGTTTTTAAACTCTATCTAACTCATAGCTTTGATTAGGATAGTGTTTATCTTATTTTAAAAAGAAGAGATTTAGCGTAAAAGATATACAAGGGGAGAGAGAAAATAATGATTTTTTTTTCATGTTTTTAGAGAGAAAAGAGAGTGGAGATGCAGTAATGGCTTGGATGTTCAAGGATTCATCTTCCATTGTCTCTCTGTTAGTTGCTTCTTCCCCATGAGCAACTAATTTCCTCTGCGTTGGATTTTAATTTAATTGATGTAATTTTTACATTATTTTAAGTTCAATTAGAGATTGTTATTTTTCTTCTTCTATGTTTAATGTTTATTTTTTAAAACTTATTTGAGAAATTTTGTTGAATTAAGAACTGAAAAAGGCAACCAATCATTTTATGCCTAGAGATAAGATAAAAATTATTGGTCATCACTAAAATCTTTTTTCTTAATGCAAGTACCTTCATTACACTAATTCATGGAATTAATAGTGAAATCAATGAACATAGGTTCTTTCGCTTAGGGGATTAAGGCTTTAATAAGTTTGTGGGTTGATGAAACCAAATCTTAATTGAATAGGAATACATAGTAATTGCATCTTTGGAAGTTGACTGAAGTTAAATCCTAATGATTTCTCTCATTGAAATTACTTCAATCCTCTACGTTCACCAAATGTTTGTCAAAAGTTCTCAACAATTTTCTCTCACTTTTTGTATTTTATTTTTATGCAATTGTATTTTATTTTGGTTACTTGATTTCTTAATTCTCATTATCTATTATTTTACTATTAGTTACATAGTTTTAAAAATCGACCCTATGACTAACTCGGTCATGGAACTGGATCATTGAGTCAATGGTCAAACTGATGGGTCACTAGTTGACCCACATGACTTGGTTTGTAACAAAAAAATATAAAACTTTTATACATGTCTTAAAATCTTTCTCCTAGCGCATTGAAATTAGTAAGTCTTAAAAAGCATAAACAAAGTATAGAAACACAAGTTAAAAAAATGACTAGTATCTCTAACCTTTAACATCAAAGGCATCATCAACAGTATATATCAATATTCACACTAAAATGAAACATAATCATATCACATCAATGTGGATTATAAAATATAAAAAAACTAATTCAAAGTTCTAAACCACAATTTTAAAAAATGATACAGGACCACAATTTCACCTACAACTCAACTGCAATTGCGGCTACTTCTAAATCAATTTAACTCAAAATCATACACAAAAAACTAAAATAAAACAAAATGAAAAAGAAAAAATATATTTAGTTGGACTTACTTGCGAGACTCTAGACAACGTTATAGATGAATTGAGTGAATCTAACAAGGTGACACTAGCACGACGCCACGATGAGATGAAGGAAGGAGAGGTTTGCGAGTGGAGTGGTGGCGTAGAGCGACTAAGTGAGACTGCAAGAGGAAGAAAGATAGGCCGGCAGGGTTTCTAAAATTAAAATGGTTCAAATTGAAACTACATCATTTTGACTATAACTAGAAGAAAGAAAAGATTAGTGACCCGGTCTGGGTCGACGGGTCATTAGTTTGACAGTAAACCTGGTCGAGTCAATCTTGGTCGCTCTGGGTCAAAAGCACACCTGATCAAACTTGTGACTCAACCCGATCCAACCACCAAGTCGTGATTCGACCGGTTGGAGTCGATCCGAGTCTTAAAACTTTGATTAATTATGTAATTTATCACACAAGTCCCTATGAAGACAACACTTTACTTATTATTGTGTTACTTAAGAGATTTAATACTCCTGCCAAAATCCAAAAGCATGTATGTATATACTTTCTTTGATCTCAAATATAAACAAACAAAAAACAAACTTACACTAATTAATAAAGTGAGTTAGCATCATTTAATTGTACTAATCTTATTTAAAAACTAAACTTTTTTCCTAAACTAACATTTCTTAGAACTTGATATCAAGAATAAAAGAGTCATTGAAAATAAACTTCAATTAAATGAATGGTATTTTTATTATGATCTCATTAAATTAGGTAGAATTAGTTGAAATGTAATTATATTTGAGACCAACACATAAAATATTTATTTTTGCTTCTATTAAAGATCAAATAAAGTGTGTGTATATATTTAACGAGCTACATGATAAGCGATGTCGCATCGCTTCAAAACAATTAAATTATGCTAATTCTATAGCACAAGATTAACCTAGGTTGACTCAGAGACACTATCAATATGGTTCTAACTTCAATTCACTAATAAAAAATAGGAGATTTTTGTCAAATGGTTTGCATTTGATAAGTAACAATTGCAGAAAACGTATAAACTAATTCGAATTGATAAAAGGTAGTGTAAAATAGATTAAAGAGCATCAATCCAATTCACCAAACCAAGCAATGGTAATTATCATAGTTCTCAGATAATGATTCTGTTATGAAAGTTCATTCAATTTCATTAGAAACAGTTCAATCGAATTAACTCCTAAATTAATTGAAATCACAAACCTAATTGAAATATCATCCAACTAATCTGTGATTAAAATTCAAAATTATGAAATGAATCCATAACCTAATTCGCTTTCAATCCTAAACACATTCATAATCATGAAAGTTAAATAGAGGATTGAAGAAGAAAGTGAATATTCACACAAAATTTGAAATACCAAACAAGAACTCAAATTCTCCTTGCTTGGGCTAGATCCTTGGATTGATTGTTTGTTTAGCCTCCCATGATCATCATCAATGAAGTCTCATAAAATTGGTGAACAAAAATGAAAGAACAGAAAACAAAAATGAAGAACAGTTGAGAGAAAAATAAGAGAAAGAGTTTTAATTTTGAAAACTTAAAAAGGAAATGTAAATTCTGTTTTTTTGCTACAATGTAGTGTAATGTTCACTCACTAATTTCACTAACATATAGTGACTAAGTCAGAAGGAAATAATGAACCATGAATAGACCCATCTATTCTAATTAATTATGCTATTTACACCAATAAAAATCAAACTCGCGGTCCAAAATTCAAGTGCAGTGATTCTGACTTCAAAGCCTAAAATGATCCTCCAGATGACAGAATTGGCCTCGGCTTATCTCTGACAAATTTGTAGATCTTTTCCTTATCTTTCCAAGGACTACTCATATGCACATTCGAAATTTTGTAGAGCTCTGTAGGTCCTGTACAAGGAAGATAGGTCAAGTGAGCATAAAATCCGAAAATAAGCAACAATTAACAATTAAACCCATTTGCTTGCCTAAGACAAACTGAATTAGAATGAGAAAATAAAAGTCCAAGAGAAGTCAAATAGGCTAAGAAGAATAAAAAATTATTTAACTAAAAACGCTCAATCACTACACAAACATTTAGTAGTTTTCAATGAATTTTGACGGATAGTAAGGAGTGTGTTGATAACACTCCTCATATATGGATTTTGATTTTGTTTGTTGCAAAGCATTCAAAGTAATTTAAAAAAGAGATACAATATTCATATAATAATTTATACAACAACATTTTTTGTGTTTATATCTTTCCATCAAATCATTTATGACATTTGGGGGTTCGTAGAGTAAGGGAGCTAAGTATCTCCCTCCTTGGCAAGCATGTGCGGGCTCTCATGAATGCACCTAACAAGTTATGAGTTCAAATCTTGTCCTTGAACTACCTTTATGATGATCATATCTTAAACATCAACTTGAAAAATGAGAATTCTTACATGTGAGATCTATTTTGAAAGTTGTTGTCTGTCTTCAAGAAGGTTTTAAGTTTCATGTGGGGCGTGGTGATGTATCCTTATGGTTTGGTTCTTGGTTTCATGGAAAAAACTTGCGACGAGGTTTTGTTTGTGCATACTGTTGATACCCAGTTGATACTTTGTGATATATATGTAAATGATTCTTGAAAATGGTCTACTCTTTATATTATGGTTCATTTGGAGGTTCAAGAATCAGTTCATAAAATAGTCTTGCATAAGGAGGTTGTTGACACATTCATTTGGGACCCATCCCCTTCAGGTTGCTACTCAGCGAAATCTGCTTTTAAGTGACTTTGTCAGACACTTACCATTCTAAATACATGTGAAAAAAGCTGGACATGGGTCTAGAATTTGAGACTACCAGAAAATGACTTACCTATAGAGGTAGTCTTCCTACTAATATTTTTCGTTGGAGGATAAATTTGTCTTCCACTTCTTTTTGTTGCAGGTGTAATGGAGTAGAGGAGAGTGGATTCACACGTTGAGGGATTGCTCGAGAGCTAAATCCATTTGGCATCAGCTCCATTTTCTTTCCTTTCTTAATCACTTCAACAGAGATGATGCTCTATAATTGTGCCACAATACCATGGGGAGTAATTCTCAACTCTTTGGGATTGCATGTTGGATCATTTGGAAAGCTCGTAACCATTGTTGTTTCCAGGGCAAGAAATGGACATAGATTTACACTATGAATCATATCACAAGCCAATGTCAGCTCATTTGGACTCAGTTCAAGGGATCTTCCTCCATAAGAGACTTGTGTATCGTCATATGGTCTGCACCTATTTCTCCTTTCGTCAAGTTGAATATTAATGAGATTTCTTTGGGTAACCTAGGGCCATTAGGTTTTGGAGGTATAGTGCAGGACTCTTAGGGACTTTGGCTCTCTAGGTTCTATGGTCACTATGATCACATTACGAACATGCATATTGAGCTCCTTGCTATACTTTAAGAGAGTACATTCACACTTTATAGGAAGCGAATGCCTGCGCTGATATTCTTGCGAAGAAGAGAGCTTCCACCAATGTGTCATTGGTCACACTAGAACTTTGTCTCTGATGGTGTTTTTCATTGTGTAACTGATGCACTTGACACAATTTTTGTTCCCTTGTAATCCAACTATTTCTTTTTCTTCGTTAATAAAAAGATCATTTATTATATCTCAAACTTCTTTTTTTTTTCCTCTCTTGTCTTTCTATCTTAGTTTTTTTTTTCACAATGACAATATTAAAGATTGAACTAAATATTCATGTATCTATCCCAATATGTCACTAAGTCTATTCTTTATGATTATCTCTCTATTTGTTATGTAATATGTTATAAAATTTGTTATATAAATAATAACATTTTCCTTAGAAAATAACCATTATAAAAAGCAATTGATAATTGATGGTTGAAATTTTTATTTAAATAAAATGTAATATATATCATTTAAAAATTGGTATAGAAATATATTAAATTAAAATTCAAAGTAAATAATAAATAATAACATGTAAAAGTGAGGGTACATTAAGGGAATATGGGACCATTAAGGTAAAAATTGTTATTTCCGAAAAAATATTGAGTCATTTAAGTATGAAATATGATTTAATATTATGAGACACAAGAAGAGCTATATATACTTCAACAAAAAAAATCATTAAATAATACAAATACAAAAATTTGACACTTAACATGAGCAATATATTCACTTAATTGCCAATTGATTTTGTTTTTCTTTCCTTTTTCCCAACTTTTTTTTGTGTACTTTTTTTTCTTTCTTTCCCAATTTTCAATTCATAGTCAGCAATCAGCATTTCTGAATTGTCAAATTCACCCACTACCTTTTCCCGTGTCCGAACGAATCCAATCCACCAAATCGGCGACGTTGCCTTCCTCTACAGATCCGCGGCGGAGCCACCGTATCCGACTATCTCCGATTGATCCTCCGATAAAAGTGGACCGGAGATGCCGGTTGCCGCTTCGGCCATTTACTTCCTCAACCTCCGCGGCGACGTTCTCATTAACCGCCTCTATCGTGACGATGTCGGGTACTCTAGTTTCTTCCACTTCTCTCTCTCCCTCTCTCTCTCTCACAGTGACTTTGGATTAACGTTGACAAAATTGATTTTGAAATAATGTGATTTATGTTTGGATGTTTTTTCTATTATAAAAATAAGTTAAAGAGTAAAACTCAGTGTAAAATTTCTTTAGATGGTAAGCGACGTTTTGATTATAGCTTGTATTGTATGTAGCGATTATAACGTGGTTTGGTATTTGAAAGAATTGACGTGGCTAGACCTAGGGCTAATTGGTGATTTTATTGTAGGGGAAATATGGTGGATGCTTTTAGGACGCATATTATGCAAACGAAGGAGCTTGGTACCTGCCCTGTGAGGCAGATTGGTGGATGCTCTTTCTTTTACATGAGGATCAGCAATGTCTACATTGTCATTGTTGTTAGCAACAACGCCAATGTCGCTTGCGCTTTCAAGTTTGTTGTTGAGGTACTGTAATTCACCTTGTTAGGGTGCTGCTTGTGCATGACTTTCTTCTATCTAGCTTATTATTAATCCTGTTTTGGTTGTTGTTACTGTTTTCTAAATGATTGTTTGGTGATACCTTCTACTGAATCTACTGTGAGTTAATAAGATGGGAGGAACCTTCTAAATTCTGATAGTTAGCTCAAACTTGATGTGTGGAGAAAGAGGGTTGTAAGGTACTATGAATTTAGTGGAGGAGCAATGGTGAGTGCTGAACCATGCCGGGCTTGACTTGAGATATGTAGAAGTACTAAGGGTCATGTAGATCAATTAGGGTTTAATAGTGTTAATTCTTGGCTTCATCATCTATACCGAGAGCCTTTTTGGTGCTATCTATGATTTTATTTCTTGAACCACTATATTCTTCATCTTTTAGGCCAACCAGATTTAGCTGAAATATGTCAATTGAAATTTTCACATATAACCGTGGCTTGAGACCCTAAGTTTTTATATTGTAGGTACTAGCAGAGTAGTAGTTTGATTCTTGATAAGTTGGTAGTATGACCTTAATTATGATAACCTGATTGGCCTTAAAATTCATAGCAGTTGACTAATTGAAATTCTTCCCTTTATAATTGACCTTCATTCTACGTACGCTTCTCTGCAATGCAGAGAAACAATTACCCTAATATTACAATTTATTTAAACAATGCTTTTATTACATCACATTCTATTGTCACATGATGGAAAGATTCTCAACTAATAAGAAATGGTGAGCACTAGTTACAGGTGTTAAGGTCAAATATACACACATAGGAATAGAGTATAACATTGATGCAGATATCCTAGTAAAAGTCCTGATATAGATTCTGCCAGTAAGAGGGAGTTAATGGAAAGCTATAAAGTAATTTTACGTGTTTGTTAATTGATAGTTGTTTATCTTTGGATTGATTTAGCCAATTGTCCTATTAGTAAGTCTTGGAGACATTATCATGTAATCAGTAGTTAGAGAGGTAACTAAACCCTTTCAAATGTCATTAAGAGAGTCACTTAAAAGTTCAATCTGTGAACAAAATCAGCTCACAAGCCCTATCTCTCTAGCTGAGGTTGCCTTTGATCAATTGCCAACATTGGACCAACCAAATTGTCATTAAAACCATTTAGATCTTTTGAGAATGGTTTCTCCAAAAGTTTTATTACCTGTCATGATTAAAAAAATGGTCTTTATGATTTGTGGTGGCTGATAATTGTACTTTTTTTACTTCCAGGCTGTTGCATTGTTCCGATCATACTTTGGTGGAGTTTTTGACGAGGATGCAATTCGCAATAATTTTGTACTCATTTATGAGCTCCTAGATGGTATGTAATTTATACAGAAAAACAACTAATTGCCTTCCATGATCTTGTTTTAATATTATTGTCTACTGTGTGTTATTTTTGAAATTTGAACCTCAATGCAAGGGAGAGCTTGAGTATGATTATGCGTCTTAGAAATTAGAATATGTTTTAATGATATTCTTTTCATTGAAATACAAATTAAATTATATAGATAAATACTATAACCATATCTGGGAGGAATATAAAAATTCCCACATTTATGTATGTTGACAATTGGCAAAAAATGCAAGCAAACGAAGGACAGGATACAATGAGTTACTTACTCTCTTGAGGCCTTTGGCAAGCTCTAATTTCATTATATTGGTCTCAAGCCCCAACAGCTTGACCAAAATGATTTAATGACTTCAGTGAAAATTAGTGTGCTTAAAATAAGCAATAAACTAGGGTTTTTCTTTTGATTTTTGAATTGTAGTGGACATGGGTTTGATTTTGCTTGTGTATGTGCAACTGTAATAATGATTTTGCTTGATAAGTATTAGGTGTGTTGTATTGTGAAGGTATTCTATATTATTGAAATGATAAACAAATATATTTTGCCAAGTCAAAATTTATTTAGTGTTGAAGGCCAGAGTAAATTCTGTGTGAGAGAAAAAAAATACTTATCATTTAAATGGGTGAATAATTATTACCTATTTTGTTTTGCAGAAATTATGGACTTTGGTTACCCACAAAATCTTTCACCAGAGATCTTAAAGCTTTATATCACTCAGGAAGGAGTGCGTTCCCCATTTTCATCCAAGGTTAGCCTGCAAACACTGTTGCCGCTAGTAGCTACCATGAAGTAAGGGCATAGATAGGAACATCATAGGAGAAAAAAGGGAGATATTGATATAACCAAAAAAATAAATCTCAGAGAATACCACATAGATGTATGGATGTATGAAAATGCCAAACATCAAATAATATGCAAGACATTTGCTCCATATAATCAATATATGAAAATACCAGCCAACATTATTGTTGCTACTTGCTAGTGGCTACCATGAAGAAAGGGTACAGATAGGAGAAAACATGGAGATGATGACATGACAAAATAAAGTCTTAAAAAAAGTCTCTGTAGGTTGGCTGCTTAACAGCTTAAGTTGATGATCTAATTGTCAACCTTTGTTGGAGATTTAAAAGATTACAAATCTAATTATGGATCTAGTCTGTGTTGATACTTGGTACCGTTCTGTCTCTGGCACATGTCACCATAAGTGAAATGTTTTTTGTTGTCATGATGTCAAGATGTACACCTTTTTGTGTCATGCATATTACTGAAGTTGACATTGTTGCAGACTTTAAATGATTTTGTAATTGCTTCATAAGGAACAAACAAACTGTTTTGTTTGTACTAGAAGCTATCCTTTTTCTTCACTGTTTCTTATTGATAAGGCATGAGTTATACCTATCGACTATTGTCAAGTTTTCCTTTACTTCATTGATGCCGTATTACTTTGATCTTTTTTCCTACACCTCTTCTCAACATGCAGTTGTAAATTCAGCAATTATAATTAGAAAAAAAATGGTGATGCAAACTTTTTAACTTCTGTCCATAAAGCTGATATCAGTTTCTATTACTGTTCTCTGACTGTGTTGTGCAATGTCTATCGACTCTATCTATCTGTATATATATTTTTTAACTTAATATTTTTACCCTGTTGTGTTGAGTATTCCTTTAAATCCTTTTCTTGACTATATTCTGTGTGCATTGAATAAAAGCCCACAGATAGACCTGTTCCAAATGCAACTTTACAAGTTACTGGTGCTGTTGGTTGGCGGAGAGAAGGGCTTGTGTACAAAAAGAATGAGGTAGTGTCACATCTATTGTTTACAATTATTGCTATGCAGCTAGTGCTGTTATAACATTCACCTATTACAGGTCTTTCTGGATATTGTGGAAAGTGTAAATCTTCTTATGTCTTCTAAAGGTGGGCTGTGGATTTCATTTTTCTCCATATTGATATTTGCTAGGTTGCCCGCATGCTAACTAGTTTGTGAATTTAGGTAGTGTTCTGCGTTGTGATGTCACTGGGAAGATTCTTATGAAGTGCTTTCTTTCTGGAATGCCTGATTTAAAGTTGGGTTTGAATGACAAGATTGGTCTTGAGAAAGAAGCACAACTTAAATCCCGTCCTACTAAGAGGTAGCCTTCAGTTGCATTAATTTCCCCTTTTGGCCACCGATGATTTTTTTTTTCTTTAAATATTGTCATTTCAAACTTTAGTCTTTATGTTCTTCTGTTATGTTAGCATTGATAATGATTTGTTTTAAATAGGGTGTTTGTTTTCTTGTTTTTCCATTTTAGTTCCTATTTTGTTTGGTCTCTTTCCCTATTCTAATCACTTTTCCCTCTCTTATCAACAAATGTATGTTGCAGTGGTAAAAGTATCGAGCTTGATGATGTCACTTTCCATCAATGTGTAAATTTGACAAGGTTCAACTCAGAGAAGACTGTTAGTTTTGTACCACCTGATGGTGAATTTGAACTAATGAAGTGGGTTCTTTTCTTTCTAGTCTATCTCTTGCTATCTAATTTCAGAAATCAAAAGCAAATGTTCTCCTTATTCGCTTTTTTGGGTGGGGTTGGAGGTTCAACTGTTTGTTTTTTCTCCTTCAAACTTATCTTATTTGACCTTTGCTTGGTATTACAAAATAACTAGCTATATAGGATTGGGTGGATTCATAATGATGCTTGAATTGTCATTGGTTTATGTTTAATATCAGTTAATATAGTTATATCTGGGCAGATATCGTATAACTGAGGGAGTTAATCTTCCCTTCAAAGTATTGCCAACCATCAAGGAACTTGGCCGATCTCGGATAGAAGTGAACATTAAGGTTTGAAATTTTACATGTTGGATATCCATTCTCTTGTTGATATGCCATCCTCCACTTGTTCATTTATTTTTTAAGTACATATTTTTCAGGTAAAGAGTGTTTTTGGTGCAAAAATGTTTGCACTTGGGGTTGTAGTCAAGATTCCTGTTCCAAAACAAACAGCAAAAACAATTTTCACAGTTACATCTGGCAAAGCAAAATACAATGCTTCTATTGATTGTTTGGTTTGGAAGTAAGTGTCTTCATTGTGATTATTATTTGAACTATGGTATTTCACTTTGTTATTCCATATTTAAAAATTCCAATTGTTCTTTAAAGTTATTGGTGGGTATCATTCAATATGTTTTTTTAGGCGAAAAGCCATGGTGTATGTATATATGAATCAATTGTTACGCTCCCCTCTGCACCCCTCACTATTTTCCATTTATACTCTTAGTTTTTAGTATTTTCATTATAGTAGATTAGCCATTCTAATATCATTATTGGTTGTTTTTCCTTTATTTCTAGGATTAGAAAATTCCCTGGGCAAACCGAGTCAACCTTAAGTGCAGAAGTTGAACTTATTTCCACAACAACAGAAAAGAAATCTTGGACTAGACCACCAATTCAGATGGAGTTTCAGGTGTGTTATTGGTTTACTAATTCCATGAAAATGGGCTGGTGTCATACTATATCTGTTCTTACTTCTCAATGTTTATGTTGTTATCATCAGTGCTAAATACATATGTAATCTGATGGTTGGAGCTTTAAATTGCAGCTCATGCGTATTATATGTGCATTTATTATTATTATTATTATTATTATTATTTGGAGTGAAAAGTGGATACAGTAGGAATTGGAACAGAAATTACTTCTGTTCAATCATGAATTTTCTAGCTGTTGCAAGTAAAGTACTTGTTCTGAGTTAGTTGAAGGCAAAAGTGTGTCTGATGCATAAACTAAATAAAGAGTCTGCACCTGTCTGTCTCTTGGAAGAATGGAATTATAAACTATGTGCCCTATTGCTCATAGACTCCTTACTATTCGAAAATAGGGGGGGGGGGGGGATATTGTACGCAACCTTACTCTTGCATATGCAAAGAGACTATTTCTGGATTCGGACCCATAACCAACAAGTCACCAAGGCACAACTTTACCGCTGTGTCAAGACTGTTTCCGGAAAAATGAAATTATGGCAATTAGAAATTGGACACTGGATTACAAACTTGATCCTTCATCAGATGTTGTCCAACTACGTTAATTTAAAAGCAGATGATCAAATAATAATTTATTTTTGTTTTAACTTTCCTTTCCCCCTTTTTGGCCAAGCTTGATGGGACGTATTGATCCTCTGCTGTTGGTAATTTTCTGAAGAAATCTATCATATTCACTCGTGGAGCCATCTTTCCATACTTTTACTTACACTTGTTCTGTATTTCTTGATGCAGGTTCCCATGTTCACAGCATCTGGTTTACGTGTCCGTTTCCTCAAGGTACGTATCCATCGCCACCTACTGTTCCCTTTTTCCCTGCATTCTTTCATAACTAAGTGATTCTATTTTCTTTATTTACTCTCTTCAGGTGTGGGAGAAGAGTGGGTACAATACCGTTGAGTGGGTTCGTTACATTACAAAAGCAGGATCCTACGAGATTAGGTGCTAGACACAATTGGTATTTTGCTGGGTGGAGATTGAAGCAAAAATCCCAAATAAGGCGCAGTGCAGGCTAGTTATCCAAGTTTCTCATTGTATTAAACATGTAATGAAAGGTTCAGGAGTTACTCAATGTGCTGTCAGTATGATTCTTTGTGTGAAAATCAATTTTAATATTTTTGTTCCAAAAGGCCAGCTTGTTATTGGAACCTAAAATTGAGTGTTATCTTGTAAACTTTGTATTTTCTTCTTATATTTTTTGTTATATAAAATCGATTTATTGTAATGATAATATTTATTGAGTGATGATTCATTGAATTTTTTTTTCACGTTGGAATTGATTTTATGATTTTTGTGTGCTTACGTTTGCAAGGAAATGTACAATGAATAATCATACTAACACTTCCTTTGTCCAGGTAGAAGTTCTCGCAATTCGTATAGAAATACGAACACGGGGTTAAACTTTAGATATAACATGACAATTAAGTTAATTAGTTTTCCTCAACTTCCGTACATTTTAAATTTTATGAAAAAAATCTACATGTCGAGTTTTTCGTTAATCCTGACATTTCTTAGTCTAATTCAAGATTGATGTTCTTAAGGCAGTTTGGAGGAATTGTAATTTATTAATAATATTTAAAAATTTCAGTTCAGTTCAATAACTCACTCAGGTTAGTTGACAGGGCTAATATAGATTTTATTTGGAACACCAAGCTTATAAGAAATTGAAACAGGCTGTTGCCTTGCCCTTGCATTGATGTTATTTTTTTAGTTTTTTTGTGTTAACCTCCTATTCAACCAAAAATTATTTTCGCTAATAATCGAATTTGGATAGTAATCCAAAATACAAAAAGTAAATAAAATTTAATTATGAATTATTTTTATTAATAAATTAAATTTGGATAATATATGAACACCTTTCGTGTGTGGATCGGAACTTATTCGAGAAGAATTTTCGCTACATTAAAACTGTTACAATTACAATTAACGATTTAATTGTAACTTCTTAACTTTATGATCTTTTTCCTTACTAATCCAATATTCGATTAAGATATAAGAATCTTAATTTGATGATAGTGTGATTATGCTAATTTGTGCTTAACTGTTCTATGCTTAACTTTCTTCTATCTACTGCTTAACCTGTACGTGATTATGCTTACCTTCATTGAATATATAAGTCAAATTTAAGATTAGAGAGAAATGGACCGTCAATGATGACGGCCAATGGCACAAGTACCATACCATCTTGGAAGTTTAAAGATTGTTGAATTATTAAAAAAGGGGAAACAATCACTGAAATCAAAGCGACTCTCAAATATACATGGAAGGATTAAGACTAAAATGAAACCCTTCTTATTTCATGTCTGCAAAGACGTACTACAGCAAAACACAGATAGATCTATTATATATGTTTGTTCCTTGGAGGGTTAGGGTTTCCTCCTAGTGGATAAGATGGATAAGTGGCTCCAGGCATAGGAACTGCCCCAAGTGGCTGGTGCTGGTGTCCTTGCTGGTAGTGAGTCTGAGTTGTTCCTACTAAGGGAGGGTTGTTGTGGCCATGGTGGAGGCCATAATGTGATTGGTTGGCACTTAGCTTCTCTGCTGCATGCCTTGCTTTAGCTTCATGCAGCTCCATCTTTGCTTCAGCTTCCTTTGCCTTTGCGTGCTCATGGGCTATCACCCTCTCCTCTTCTGTTCTTGCCGTTGCTTTCTCTGCCTACACAAATATCAACCCATATACTTCATTTCTCATGTAATATTAACATCCAACCTTTGCTTCAAGATGCACGTATAAATTAGATATATTAACACTGACAAGCTTTCCACGATCATATAGTCTTCAAATTTAGTAAAATAAGTTTTTCCCCATCATTAAATTTGTTGCTGAAGAGGTTACATATATTAGTTTATATTAGTTTAATGGTTATGTACAACATTATCAAATAATTTTCTATTATCTCTTCTTATCACAAATAATTTAAATATGACTTTTAAATTAATTATCATAAAAATTATAAAATTTAATATACATAATTGGATATACGTGCATAACCTATTTTTCTGCATTATAAATAGCATATCAAGATTCTAACTTCATGATGTTGATGCCTACGCCACAAACTCAAATTAAACTACAACTATATAATAGAACAAAATATACTAATGTACAGAGATGGAAAAGCTCGGAAGCTAGCAGACCTTCTCGTCTATTTTGGCTTTATAGATGTCGACTTGTTCCTTGGCAGCACTGGCCATGTTTTTCATCTTCTCCTTTGAGGATTGCATCTTTGTTCTTCTTTTCTTCTTCTCTCTCTTTCTATATTATATATCAAAGAGTTCGAGTAGTGTTGAACGATTTGAACAGGAAACTGGACGTGGTGGAGAATTTATAAGAGAAGGAAGATGCGAGCTAAACCATGCCAAGACAAAAAAGAAGAGCATGGCACGCTAGGCACCGTACACTTGTTCAACATGCAGAGCTTTTCCCATCAACATGTTGCCACGTTCACAGAAAACCAGAGATATATTAGATTATTATTATAACTTATCCATTACCGTAGTACTAACGAATAAGAATTTTTTAAAACAATTTATGATTTTAATTTAAGTACATAAATAATCTTACACAATTATCTTATCAGATTAGTTTTAGTTTCTGTCACTATTAACTAACTAATGTTCTCATATCTTTTATCAGATTTCAATAGGTACTAGTGTGCATTCTGTTGATAAAAAGCACTAGACACTAGTTGGTTCTAACAGCATCTCTCCACCAAAGTTTTTCTTTTATTTTTTTAATAATAATTTTTTTTTTTTACAATATCACATCATATTTCTTATTTTAAATAATTTAATTAAAATTTTACTCCAGCCTAAAATTTTTAGTAAAGTTTCTCTCTATAGTATATCTAACTCTTTATATTTATTTTTCTGAGTAACTCTATATTTTATTGCTCATGTTAATTTTAAGTTAATATATTTAAATGACAATAAATAAATAAATATAATACATTTTAATTAAATAAAATTTAAATTTTAAAATTAAAATAATAAAATATAATGCAAATTAAACTTAGAGAAAAAAATATGCAATGACAATGTAAAAAATTTTAAGTAGTTATCCAATCATAATTTATCATATATGATAAATTTATTGACTTTTTAAAATAATTATTTTAAAGTAATTTAAAAGTTATAAATCTGTTTACATTATCAGTATATAAAATTTAAACTTAATAATAATAACTTTAAAAATACATAAAGAAACACAAATAACCTATCATTAAAATAAAGTTCAATTTTCATTATTCTCATGTCCAAAACATTTTCAAATATGTTTCAGTCTATTTGAAGATAACGATGTTTTCATTTTGATGCATATGTGTTCTTCTTTCTAAATATCTTTTAAAGGCTTCATGGTGTCCATTAAGAAATGCAGGTATGGATACATCATTACTAGGACCATCGTATGAACAATTAAAATTGACATCATATTCATTTCATTTCTTTGACAATCATATTATGTATGCATCTATTATCTACTTCAATATATCAATGTTCCAAAATCGTGTTCAGTCGCTTACAATTCTAAATCATGATTGAAACACTCCAAAAGTTCTTTCAACATCTTTTCTTGTTAATTCTTGACGTTAGACAAATAGTTTTTTTTCTCCTATTGGCTTTGAGATGATTTTTACAAATGTAATTTATTCTAGATAAAAATCATATGCTAAATAGTATTTCATGTTGTATGTGGTTTCATTTATTATAAATTATACCTTCCGAGCTTATACCCTTGCAAAATTTCATTGAAGATTTCATTCCACTTTAACCTTACATTACATAAACAATAACCATATATGACATATTTGGTGGAAATAAACTAGGGACTGAAAAATGGGAAAAATTTCATATGTTTGGGATAATTATTTGGAGAATTCGAATATTGAGGAGAAGGATGTTGAACATTTTGAGAATTTGGGAGTTGTCAATTTGACATATAATTGCAGTAAAAATTGGAATTATATTGATTGGGATCTCCCATTTGTGTATAGAAATGAAGGTTAAAAGCAAACAAAATAAAAGAGAGAAAATAAGATGCCATTGAAGGATAATTGTGTGACAAAATACTATCAAAATGTTACAATTTATACTAATTAAACAATTTTACTGTTGACTTAAAAAAAGGTCAATTTTTTTAAAAAATAACTTATCCAATTTATTTGCAGGAAAGTTGTCCAATTTTAACCACCATACCGTGAATATGCAGCAAAATTCATTTTTGTTGAAGATATACAATAAAACAAATATTATAATGTTACTTTTGTACTGTGAACACCACAAAAACTAACGAGCATCGAGTGCTATGCGAAACAATCCAAACCAAGACGTGGGTCTCACATAGTTTCTCTTTATATCGTCACAATTTTTTTATTGTGTTGCTTTTAATGTGCATGTCAGAAAAATAATCTATATTGAAGATGTTCTAAGTTTGAGTTTCAAATTCTCTCATTTTTTACTTAATTAAAGTTGTCTTGAAAACTATTACACTTGATCAAGAAGAATAACATGTTAGAAAATATTTGGCTTTTTTTTTTATGTTTAGGGGATATTGATTTTGAAAAATTACAGGAATGAGTATTTTTTTAAATTTATCATGGAAAATGAGCAAATCGTGTTTTAAAATTATATTATTCTTTTAAAGAGTAATAGAGAAGTCGTATTTGAGGTCACAACTTCTACCTGGTTCGATCAACTGGCTATATCAGTATCACACAAGACATTGTGTGTAACTTCTTAGTCACAATCCCCCGTGTGTATTGTATGACGTGCTTGAGTAAATACTCTTTAATGTCTATGTCTAGAGACTAGAACAAAGGACTACTACGTATTTCCCTTCAAATAGAATAAAATTTACCTTTTTTTTTTTTGCCAAACTTCCATCACTTTTTGCTCTGCTTTAATGCTTGATCCAAATTTCTATACATTGAAAAAAAAGAGAATATTTGACTTGGACCCAATTTCCAAGTTACTGACCTCGGTCCATTTCAGTTTAGGGATCCCTAAACCTAATGCCTCTCTATAAATATGATATTTATAGATGGAGGCATGAACCACCACCAGAGCAGAGATTGAGGAAGATGAAATCGAGAGATTGAACGTGAGAGTGTCTCCGCATTTGAGAGTCTCAAGAGACATTCTTTAGTGCCAATTTGAGCAAGCATGCGTGTTTTGTATTTGAGAGATTCTTATAGAGAGTTTGAGTGAAACACTCTAGGTTTGTTTGATTATCATCATTGTTGGAAAAGTTGAGTGAGCCACCAATGTGGTGTGGTTTGATCCTCTGTAATCAATTGCTATTATAGTGGATATTTGATTCTGGACTTGGTCCCGTGGGTTTTTCCTCTTTACATCGAAGAAGTTTTCTCCCACGTAAAGCTATTTTGATTGTGTGTTCTTCCCCATCTCTATCCTCATGTTTTAATATGTTACGTTTCCGCATTTTGATTTGATTTATGTTTGAGGGTATTGAAGGTACATCCCAGGTTTTGTCCAACAGAGGGTATTGTGAACGCACCCCGGTCCTTTTTTACCAAGCACTTTCTGTACATAAGCTTCCACATGCAATAGTGATGCGTGTTGGCTAGGCTCATTAAAAGGACATCTACAGTGTGTTTGAATAGAGAATTTTAATTGAGAAAAATAATTTATCAGGGAATTTGAAATTCTTTAATTTAAAATTCATTATTTGGATATTTTTATATGAGGAATTTAAATTTTTGGAATTTTAAAACAAAATTTTAAACAACTAAAAATGTGGAATTTGAATTTCCTTCTAAAATGTGAGAAATTGAAATTCCCTTCTTCTTTAGAAGTTCTAACCGCACCACTTTTTGTTCTGTCTCAAATTCGGACGAGTACTCTTACTCTCATGGGACCCACCTCACGCTCTTTTCAGTGAGGTTCAAACTTTTAAAAACAAAGAAATTCAATTTCTTTATTCAAACACAAAATTTTGAAAATGAAGAAATTTAATTTCTTTATCCAAACAAAGAATTTTGAAAATATTTTTTTTAATTAATACATTTTAATTTTCCTAAATTTTAACTTTCCTGAAATTTTAAAATACTCTATCCAAACATATTTTTAAGGAGATTAACACCAATTATACATAGTAATAGTGTTGGAAATACTTGGTTAGCATGCATGAAAACACGTGTGTGCCTACTTTTCCCTTAACACTTGTATATATAATATCTTGAAACATAATCGGTAATCGAGAAGTCTATATATGACTTCAATAATTTGCCAAAGTCGTGAATTGAACGACGTATTTAGTAAGTTAATTTAAAAAATATAAAATACTAAGAAAGTTGTAACGACGAATTTTGATTTTTTTAAAAAATAGAAAATAACAAAGTCATATTTTAAATTATGGTGTTTTAAAAATGACTTACCTATTGTCTGTAATAATTTTTAAAAATATCTTTTTTTAGTTTTTTTTTCAAAAATTACCCCCTAAACGTAAAAAATCCAAAAAAATTAGAGCAAGATTCACTATAGACAAGGATATACATCTTATTTAGTTAATCATTTTAAGTTAAAATAAAAATAAATATTTGTAAGATATAAAGAAGTTAAATAACTTGTATAATCTATTTACTATTTAGTGAGTTTTTTAGAGTTACACTACTTGAGAGAATAATTACTTAAATTACTTAAAGTAAAAGAAATCAATATTTTTTTTTTGCTTATTTAAAGAAATCAATATCTCGTAACAAGATTTATTTAAAGTTTATAAAATAAAGTATGATCGTTTTGTTAATCATTCCTAAATACATTGATTAAAAATTACAAATATTTTTTTATTTAAATTCACATTAAAAATGTAATGAAAAATGAAAATCACAATTTATTAATGATATTTTAATTTTTTTTAATTCTTTAATTGTTAGCATTTGTCATAAAATTAGAAGTAATTTGACTTGATACCATGTTGGGAGACCGTTAGAGATCTAAGATAAATAATTTCTTATTGTTCTCTAAAAAAAAGAATTATTATTGTTTTTTTAATAGATGTTAATAAACCGAACTCGACATCACCCGTTAAACCGAAAGTTAAAACTAACAAGTCTTGTTGATGAAACTTGTTTAGTGAAATCCTTGGACGAGTGATGATAACCGTACACGTGTTGAGTATTGGTTGGAAGGAAATCTAACGGTTGGCTGAGAACGCGCGTATTGTGCCTCACCTCGCTCTCGTTATCCATCACTGTGTTTGTCTGTGCTAAGAAGAAGAAGAAAATGGCACTTCCCCTTCTTCGAATCCCCGGGATTCCACTTGCCAAGCAATACCAATCATTCCCTTCCAATACCCGCCGCAAAGCCACGACGGCGACGGCGGAGCTCGGAACAGCGGTGGCGCTGACGGGCGGAACCGGTTACCAGTCTCCGTCCGTCGATGTTCCCACGCATAAGGTCATAGTCCACGACAGACAACGAGGAATCGTTCACGAGTTCGTCGTGCCTGAGGTACCATCCTTCACGTTGCAACTGCATGCTGTTGATTTTTGTTTCTGTGACACAAGAGGAACAGAAATTAATGGTCCTTATTTTTTATTTTTTATTTTTATTTTTTCAAATTTATGTGTGAATGTGACTATGGTTTATGAAATGCAGGACCAGTATATATTACATACTGCTGAGGCCCAGAATATTACCCTTCCATTCGCCTGCAGGCATGGTACTTACTTTTATCTTATTTCTTCATAATTTTCTGTTATCTTCTCACACAAGAAAATGATGTAAACATGACTAAATATCTTTGGTTTGAAATTAAATAATGTAGTTTTTTAGGAATTTGTTATTTAGGACATTGTTTAAATTTGAAGATATTATCAATTTGTTTTTTAAGACGTTGTTAGTATTTGAATTTGGTATTACATTTTAGCTTTATATAGAGAGCACGACCGAGGAATAAAACTCTGCATAATATATTTCCTCTTCTTTTAATTTTTTTTTTCTACACAAAAGTGCCTACAGAAAATACACACATTCATTGCTAATTTGCTATGTTATCTTCTTTTTTTGCTGCTTGACTGCACCTGCATTCCTAGTGGGATAAGGCTTTGTTATTGTTGTTGTTGACTGCACCTGTATTTCTGTTTCCTACAGGAAGCCGTTGATTTCTCTAGTTATCTTAGTTGTAAGGTTTCATCTTTGTCATTTGATGGAATTGGAATGGTAGATTATTAGATTTGGTGGGGTTTCATTATCTTCAGTATTTTTAAGATCTGCACAACTCGTCATATAACTAACAAGGATGTTAAAGTGCCAAATTTGACATTTTTTTACCATATCCTTGGGAGATAACAGGCTTTCTAATTTTCATTGGTTCCAATTAGATCTCTAAGCACATGTTAGTCCTTCATAACATAAGGTTTTTGGAAGTCATTAGAAGAATTTTACAAACCTATCATATTATTACTAATGGCCTAGGCTGATGATAGATTCCATTTTTTCCTGGGTTTTATTAAAATACAGATAAAAAGGTGATTGCTTTAAACTAGTGTTTTTCCTTTCCTCTTATTGGGAGCAAAGAAAATGTGGTGAAGTTTGTCTTTGTAGATGATGCAATGCATTATTGATACTTGTTTTCTCTGTTCCATTATGATTCAAATCTGTCAGGTCTGTGATGCTATTGCTAGCTTCCTCATGCTATTTGCTTCTTTAAAACCTTTTATCTATCACAGGTTGTTGTACTAGCTGTGCTGTACGTATAAAGAATGGAAAGATCAGGCAACCAGAGGCACTTGGGATATCTGCCGAATTGAGAGACAAGGCACATCTAACTTCTCTTTATTCTATGTTTATGATTTTGTAAATGACATGCTTGAATTGGTAATTTCAACTTGTTAAGTACCAATGCACAATTTTGTAATGCTATACCCAATAATCAGCAATTTCCCATTTTTTATTTTTATTAAGTTTTTAAGAGTAAAAGAAGATATTGAGCATGGATTTTGATAAAGCAATATAGTTTTGTTCAAGTATACTGTATTTTGTTTGTTAGTTAGAGCTGTCTTTTTTAGATACTTATATTCTGTATTTCTGTTGCATCCAACAGTTGGTTAAACCTAATAAACTATAGTAGTTTATACTTAGCAATAAGTTTTACCTCAATATTAATCAATATTCAATAATAATTTTTCTCAGTTTTCTCTCAAGTCTTAACTCTCTCTGTCATTTTATTCTAAGAAGTTTGTTGTACTTGTTACTATAGTGTAGAGGAGAGGAGGATGAATTCCCGGTATAGAACCATACACTCCATTAAAGTTTTGAGATGCCAACACCAAACGCATTAGTCTGATGTCTAACTCTAACCTGTCAATAATTTTACCCTATTCCTTAGCAAATAAGAGGACATTGAAAGTTTTGTTGTTTTTCATAGTGCCAATGCACTGAACTATTACTTACTATTTTCCTTTAATTATTTTCATAACTTGTAATTACGATTCAAAAGCAAAATAAAAATCAACTGTAACAACTATGAGCCATTCACCATTCTATTAATGGGATGCTTTTTCCTATATGTAAACCTGGACTAAAATATTTTTATTTTGTTGTTTATCCTCTTCCATTGTTAGCTTTACTTGCACTATAATTTTCAGAAAAGCCAAAAATAGAAATGACTTTTTTGGTTCATTTCCTGTAATGAAAAGAACAATGAGAATTGAAAAGAATTTACTTATTCAAAATAAGGGCTTAAGTTAAAACTTAGAAGTACAACTATTTGACTCTTCTTTTTAGTGCACTCCTGATTTGATTCTATTCATAGTTTACATTTTGTTTCCTGGGTCAGTGTTTCTATTCCAGAGCCCTTGCACAAATGAATAAAATAGATTATATACATACAACAGAACAAAGATGTTTTCCAGTTTATGGTTAGTTTGGTGCCTTTTGCAATAAATGTTCCTTTTCCACAAATAGTAGTTAATTAGTTAACAACATTGGGGAAAATGTTATAATAATAATAATAACAATATTTATCGTCATCATTATCATTGTTGTTGTTATTAAAATTTCAACTGTCTTTTATTGCTGAGCTGGACAAGTGTGTTGCATTTCAGGGTTATGCACTTCTTTGTGTGGGCTTCCCAACCTCTGATGTTGAAGTGGAAACTCAAGATGAAGATGAGGTAATGAGCAAGGCTACAATTATAGTTTGAAACATTTTGTGATAACTGCTTGAATAGACGCCAATCAGATAAACTCTTAGGAGATGATTTTTCTTTTGAGAATTGATATTGCTAGAATATCTCATCATATATTTACTGTACCTTTTAATATATATTTTTTGTGATCTTTAGAATATATGGTGGAATCAATAAGTCATTCAATCGAGTAAGCAACTTAGGAGTTATTTCCTGATTTCATTATATTTCCTGTTTCCCCCATATTTAATTAGTGTTAGTAGTGTTATTGTATGAATGCACCAGAGCTTTATACACTAGTACTTGATGTAATTATTACTATGAAAAAGACGTTTGAGTTAGTATTTTGTATTACATAGTAATGCATAATATCAATCTATATTAGTATCTATATTATCCTAAATGCTATAACTATAACATGGTATCAGAGTATTACCATCCTTTGTGTCCTAGTCCTGTCATTTTCTCATTGTTGCATTCCTTAAAATATGAAATCCACTGCAAAGATATCTATATCTCTATGGTTCTTTTCTATCTTCTGGTTGTGCTCCAATCACAACCACCAAGGGTTTTTCCTTTTCTTTTCCTTTTTTTGTATTCCTTCTACCCACTATTCCTTCTATGGTATTGTTGTTGGTTTTCTAATCTTAGCATATAAGAGGGAGAGTGATGATCTGTGCCCAATTTATACCCCAATGCTGGTGTTTGTTAGATCATTGTCTTTCCATTGACCATCATTTCAGTGATAGCTTAATCCCCAATACTGCACTATACCAGTGGCGGTTTCTTTTACCATTGACAATCATTTCAATGGTGACTTAATGTTGTTTTGGACTCACGTAATTCTTGGATTTAATTTCCAAGTTTATTGGGTCTCTTAAATTATATTCTCATCTGAAGCTTCCAAATGCTATTCTTGAACTTAGAGAAGCTATTATTGGGTTACCAGAGTTATCATAAACGGAGATGTTTTATTGGTTGACAGTGTAAAATAGACACTGTCATGTATAGTCCCGTTTCTCTTTGTTATTATCATTTGTTGGGGTTCGTGAGATAAGAATATTTTTGTTGTCATTGTTATCATTTGTTATTGAATATTGGTCATGAATATAATAAATCCTGGGCACATACAGGTATATTGGCTTCAATTTGGACGTTATTTTGCTCGAGGACCAGTGGTAAGTTCTGTTTGTAACCATTTTTTTTTAAGAATGAGATGGCTTGTATTATTGTCTTTGATTACGTACTTTAAACCCGAAAATTGCTTTACAGGAAAGAGATGACTATGCCTTGGAGTTGGCCATGGCTGACGAGTAAGCAATGTAGAAAATCTGCAATTATTGGAGCAAAGAATGTGAATATTTTGTTTCCCCTTCTTTTCTTCTCATATATCTACTATGTTATCTAGAGTCTTGGTTTAATTTTCCCTATATATACTATTGTGCAAATTCCAAGCAAAGCCCCATGCTATATGCCTATACTCCTATCTTTTTTCCTATTTGGTATGGCATACAAGGTGTAGGTAATTAATTCGCCTAACATATCTCTAGAGATTTTTAAAAAGAGTTAACTGAAGCACGGGTTAAGTTGAAAATGAGTCCCCATGTTAAAGTGAATTAAAAAAGTAGTCACCCTCTCGATTCACCAGAGTTGGCCAACTTAATTTAACCAAAAAGAAAAAAAAAAAAGAATTATTGGCCAGCAATAAACCAGAATGGTGTTATCTTTGGGCATTATTTGTGGGAACGCTATAGCTGGAGGCTGGAGCGGTTTATATTAGAGGAAGAGCTTTGGGACCAAAGAGACAACAGCATTAAAGGCACTAACGAGGAAGAACTCAGAAGGTTTATTTTATTTATTTATTTATTTATTGTCTATTTAGTTTATTTTGAAGCAGTAACTAAGACAAAAAAAAGTAACTCCAATAAAAATTGATTGATGTTTTGTAGGTTCGCAAAATCTCCGTCGGAGGCAAAAAAGGGGGAGAAATTTTACGACTAGGGAAACAATTTCTGACGATTTTTTAAGTGTCAGAAATTGTTTAAACCTTTCAAACGAGTCAGTCAAGTTAATCACAAGAAAATGAATTACCATTAAATAATTAAAAAAGTAACACAATGGTTTAAGCAGCTGCTATGTCATCGTTTAACTGCACAAACAAATGGCTGAGACTAAAATAGAAGACGAAAAAAAAATAAAAAATTTAATCAATTAAACTTTTGTTTAGGGATTAGAAATATAATTTTAAAAAAAATTTAAGGACTAAAACTGTAATTAATCCTTAAAAATAGTGTCATTTTTTTTTCTACAAAACTTCATGGCAGTATTCTTTTTCTCCTTTTTACGAGTATGACAACATCTTTGGAAATACAAGAAAAATATTAATACTGAATGGTATAAATGATTTTTCACGAAAGAACTTCAGAAAAGAGAAAATTAAGACATGAACAAAGATTTGCTGAGCTCTGTCAAGTACTTATTTACTTTCGAATTTTTTCCTCTTCAAGCAATGATTAGCTTTGAGGTACTGGAACAACTTTTGTGACCAACAGCACTGTCGGGAAATGTAAAAACAATAAATAAACTCTTTTTGTTGTAGGATTTTTGAACTCCATGAGACTTGATAAATGGACCAGGATTGAATTTGCCATTTTTTTCCAAAACAATATTCCACTTAACATTGCCTTGTCAATTTAGAATAGCGATATAATAGAAACATTAACAAGGATTGAGATGGCGATCTGTCTTTTAATTCAATTGGGCTCCATGATATAATAATGCCCTATGGTCATGGACCATCTGAAGAAGAAATAACAGAGAAGAAATAATGCAGCGTCAGGATAACGTATAACTAGCTTTTGTCATTTGGGAATAATGATAAACCCACGAATAAAGAAAATTGGATTTACCCTTTTAATTTGATTCGGTTGGGCTCCATGATAGAAATATCAACATTTGTTTTGGTCCAGCTGAAGAAGAAAACAGTTGCATAATGTTGATGAAATAATAATGCAGGATCAAGAGAAGAATATACCATTGTGGTCCATTGCCCTATTAGTTAAAAAAGTCATTAGGAACAAGATGGTGAGTGAAGTGTACAACAGTACCCCACGGTCCCACAAGCCTTGAATGTAAAAGAAGTGCTTCTCATAATAGGCAAAGGAAGTGGTTCTTCTCTTAATCAAAAAACTGAAATTGGTGAAGGAATGTTATGAAGAAGCCAATCTTAATTATCAACCTCGGAGGGGTGTGCATTTTAGTCCATTGCGATATACTGATGTTGATTCTTTGGTGCTATTAATTGTATTGCCTAGCCATATGGCATAGCATGCTTCTCAGCCATTTGGTAACTCTGGATTCTGCCAAGGTTCGTCAGACTTACTTTAATGGGCTAATGTGGATCAAATTTGCAAAATGGGTAATGTTAGTCTCATTTGCACATAATGTGCAACTCCCAACATGTTTTAGATAGCTCTTCTAAAAGTACTTTTGGGTGTTAAGTATATTTTTGGAGAATGATGTTATTTGCATCTTTTATTTTGATCATACTTTTGGAAGAGGTGTAACAGTTATCCAAACATGCATGTGTAATTATTTTGGGTGAATCTAGGGTATCCTTCGGATATAAGTCAAGGACTAATCTCTCGAACTATTGATATCTATTTGAAGGCTTGACCTCTTTCAATAATAAATGTTTTTCATATGCACAAATCTGACCACACATGCTTAAAAGACAAAATCATATGTCAATCATATCATATCATGTTAGTAAACATGCACGTAATTTGAGTAGTAAAAATGTGCAAAGTTAATAGTGATGAATACAAGAACGAGGAGAAAATAAAATAGATAATAGTGAAAGAAGTTAAATGATAACCTTCAATGTATAAACAATATTGTCCAGATTGACAAAGACGAGATTTCTCATATCTAGTTCT
The DNA here is from genome assembly GCA_007407185.1 of Glycine tomentella. NCBI lineage: Eukaryota > Viridiplantae > Streptophyta > Magnoliopsida > Fabales > Fabaceae > Glycine > Glycine tomentella. The sequence continues at coordinate 1,540,322 of PYAF01006145.1, forward strand.
GTACACCCAGCATTCATAGCCACTTATTGTGATATTACTACTTGCTATTTTAATCTATTAGCAGCAAGTTATGGAAAGGGCTAACTTGCTAGGGATTCAAGTTCATAGGGAGACAGTTACAGCCAAATATCTTTTAAACTTTAAATGATACTGCCCTTGTACTCTCACAAAAAGAGTAATTTTCAATTGAACATGACACTTACAAAATGGTTGGAATCAAAATATGCTCTGGTGTGCTGACAACGGTATGGTTGACATGAACAGGGGAACATTGGCCAACATCAAAGGGGCCATGCTTGGAAATGTAAGAAGACATGTCCATGTCATTTACTCACTATGATTTTTGCTAATTCCTAGTGCTTCAAGTGGAAGACAGGGCAGAGTAGAGGGTTGAGAAAGACATTCATTGTGTAAAACTGCCAAATATGTTGCTATGTTGTGTGATGAAAGGATGTTGTTGCCTCAGTCCTGTCTGCATTTTGCAACTGCAACATGTTGAATGAGTTCACTGCACACATCAAAACTACAATTTTTCTGTTTTCTTAGCCTTGGCCTTGCCCTCTTTTTGTGAAAATTCTAGGCATGGTGCCATTTCCAAACCCAATTTCTAACCAACCTCAAGGACAAATGATAGTATCCAGAAAAAAAGTTGTTACCAAATAGTCAAACCCGAAAGGCATGAGCTAAGAACTCTACCATATTCAAAGTTAAGAAATGCTTGCAACACACTTTTTTCAATACATTTTTCTACTATTGAGTAAAATCTATTGTAAAACACACAAAAATTTGATTCCCACTTGTTTAATGAGTTCTCCTCATAATTTTGTACTACCTCATTCTCATATCTTTAGATGTTCAAGGTTAATGTATATGAATTAAGAAACATTTAACAAATGCAAATTTAGATTACAAAGCCCTTATTTAATATTCAATTAGTAGTAATAAGTTATATTACAAACTCCTACTTATCTAAACTATAATAGCTATTAAATAAGGCATAATTGAGAAAAATATTTAGACTTTAAAATTCTAAAACATCAATTATTTTGGGATAAAAAAAGAAAAAATTAGAACATCTACATATATGAATAGAAGATTATAGTTTTAATAAATTTTAATTAATAAGATAATAAAATATGGTTGGCAGTGGTTGGGAATGAGGGCTTAAGGATGAAAAGAGAAGAGGGGAGGGGGGAAGGTCACCTGTTCGTTGGGAATGGAGACTTAAGATGAAAGGAAAAAGGAGGGGAGAAATTGTCTTTTCCAATCTTTCTCGTTGACATTTTTAATAAAGTTAATAAACTAACATTTATCGGGAAAAAAAAAAAAGTATGCTTCAGATTTTGATGAAGTCACCAATGTTTATCCGATTCAGCAAGATTTGTCTAAATAAAACAACCGTGAAGTTAGTTAGTCATGCAAAGTCAAAATCAGCAATGGGAAACCATAGAATAAAATGCCCCCTTGCTGAATAATTCTCACCTCAATTTCATTCCGAAAATATCTAAATGGGAATTTTGGACCCAGATGTTATCTTGTTGAATTGCTCATATAGAGTTTCAACTGACTGCTTACCTTTTGTGGCCGTAGACCTTTTCTGATTCAAAAAGTCACAAAGTGTCTCAATGAAATTAATGGTGTTTGGTATTCCATATATATATATATATATGATATATGCATAGAAAACTAAATGAGTAGTTGAGATTTTCTCAGCTTTAAACCCATTCCAAATACTTCTCAACCACTTATTTAGTGATTGTGAGGGTTATGTCAATTACTTTCTTATTGTACATTTACAGCTGAAAATAAACTTTACACCCAAAATCTAAAGATGGGATTTTTCAAAACACTCATCAGAAACAGAAAACTTATCATAAATAGTTTTTTTCATACACCCAATCTAACAAAAATATAATTTAATACAATCACGCAAGGCAAAAAAATAACTCTATACATGTGAAACGAGTTTCCTCTCCAATCTGATAACCTCTTTATTCCTTAAGCGCGATATGTAACTAGCAAAACCAAGGTTGTAGAGTCTATAATGACCTTCCTATTTTGTATGTTTTAGGTGCTGAACTTCTGCTCAGTGGTGCTTGCTGTGGCCTGCATCATTTAGTAACATCAGAGTAAATCGTTGATTATATCACAAAAATTCTGTAGTTCTAATTTTTGCTCACCCTTTAAAACACTTCTCAAATTGGAGAAATTCCTTCTATTTTCATTCCTTCTATTTATTCATTAAATGAAAAAAAAATGATCTTATTTGCAACCAATAAAAAGTTAAGGCCATATTTGAATAAACTTCTCTATGTGCACTTGTAGAAGAAAATAAAAAGGTAAAATGGATTAAGCTTTTCCATAAGTTAAAATCAACTTATGCACCTTAGCTTCTGAAGAAGTTAAATGAAAAACTTTTATAAAAGTTAAGTGCACAAGTTAATTTTAGATTATGGTAGAAGTTTAATTCATTTTTTTTCTTCCTATAAGTGATTATGGAGAAATTTATCCAAATAGGGCTTAAGTCTATTTCTACTCTTCCAAGTGAATAGCGAGAAAGGTAAGTGCTATTCTGGGACACACACACCCCTGTAGGGATCCTTCTCAATATGATTGGGACTAGAGACAGTTTAAAGAAAATCTAGTTAGTGAGGAACAAGAGATTACACTGACCCCAACTGACGTTACAAAATTGCAAACTGCACATTTCACGGATCTTGCTCCATATTGGTATGCCAATAGCATCCTGCAGTTCCCACAGTTGACATGTGCCACCTGATTTGCTGTCACAATACACACACCTGATGCTTATTGCTTGCTTACCCCCGAAATAGGGACTTAAATCACAATCATTTAGCTCACAAGAGAAACGTCCTAAAATTCTGTCCAATATGCGCGCGCATGCACACATACACACATAATTCCTTAAACCTTAGAGAGACAATTAATACTAAAATACCTTCCAAAGCTAGATTGACAGTGTGACAACATGAACATTGCACACTTGTCGCACCCCGGATGTACATGAGTAAAGTATGGCAACCTCCACATACTAACTGGGCCATTTCTGTGCCTGTCACACACCAGTATTTGTGATTTAGCTGCCTCATGATCAGTTGATTTGAAATCATAGGTAGAAAATTGAAACTTTCAAATAACCTACACAATTTATATAGAGAATAATAGACTTAAATGAGGAGAAAAAAACTGCATCATACCAGGAGGTGGCACTGCTGTGACAGCATTGCAAACAGCACAGCACACAGAGGTGGCTCCAACTGGAAACACTAGAAGGTTTCTACACCCCGAACAGACAAGTTGACTCTGTACACCTAGCATTCATGAAATAATTTTAAGTATCAAAGAAATGACCATAACATGCTAAAGGTTCAAGCATTCAATCTATCTTAAAAATAGGTTCAATTTTCAATGTTAAGCCAGACCGGATGAGAAATTGGCCAATTTCAAAACAATATCACCAGCTATCTCAAATCCACACATTCCACCCAAATCAGAGTCTCAAAGGAATCTCACTCAAAGATTTCATCTCCAATTCAACTTTTCTCCTTTTAGCCAATCAGAAAGTGGCATTGTTTTTTTATTTTTTATAATCATGTCAGTTTTACATTCAATTTAAGAATTTTGTCCAAATGATAGAAAAGAACTAAGAATTCAAATCTCCAATCATTCCATCACCACAAAGCAATGAGATTCTTTTTGATTCTTAAGAATCGAAGACACAGGTACCAAGGGATTTACAACAACTCACAACATACTCAATCAAGTGAGTTAAACCCCTTTGGTACCATAAAGCAATAATGAGATGGTGGCTAGATTTCTTGGCAAGCAATAGAGAAGAGAGAAAGGCAGATATGATACCATTAGCTGGTGGTGTATAAGGAGCTGGTGGTGTTGGGTAGGGGGCAAGTGGAACTGGCATTATAAAGGACTAAAAAATATTGTTATCTTTCTCTGCCAAACTCTACACACAGAACAAAGCACTTTCTCCCATTTTTTTCAGCTCCTGGAAAATAAGCAAATAGAGTAAAGACTCAATCTTGGATAAAAAAAAGAGATGCACATGGTGATGGAATAGAAAGGCATGAACATGAAGTAGAGTGAGAAGGAAACCCGTGAAGAAGAGGGTGCCAGCAAATCAAATAATAAATTAAGAGTCAAATGAGTTGCTTCTTCCCCTTATGCATGAAACTAAAGGGAAGGATTCCAGAAGGAATAAGAAAGACTATAAGAGTTAAGGCCTTTCAGTGGAAGTTGTATTTATGTAATGTGGGAAATGGAAAAATACATTACATTATAACATGTTCTGTGGCAACTTGCCAGTTGCTGCTGACTAAGTAGAGAGAGAAATTAAAGGGAAGGAAAAGGATATAAGTGGACACTAGAAAGAAATAAGATTTAGAAAAGATTTGGATATACATTATAATAGCATGGTCCAAGACCGGTGCTTAAATTACTGTCATTTTGTCTTCAAATTTGGACTCTATTCTAATGTGAAAACTAATTCGATTATTGTTGGGGTTGAGATATTGGGTTAATATAGTAAGTTAATATATATATATATATATATATATATATATAATAAAATATGATTCATTCATAGTTTATATTTTAAATTAAAAATAATTGTTATAATCAAATTATAAATATTATATAATCATTTATTATTATAAATTATTTGTTGGTTCTTATCATTAAATTACTAAGAAAATTTTTGTTATTTTTCACATTTAAGTACAAAAGTTATTCTCATGAATAAATATGGTGAAGTTGTACAAAATACATAAATATTATACTATATCAAAATTAAGATAATAATTAGTTATTATAAATTGTTATTACTATCAAAATAATATTATAAAAACATATTATATGTTATTCAACAATTAGTTATTAACAATTTAAAATATTTTAGGAATTATAAAAAAAAAAATCTTAACCCAATCGACTAAATCAAGTTAAATTAGATTGATCCGAATCGATTACATATTTAATTTGATAGCCTAACCAAACTGATTAGGCATCGATTTTCATCCAAAATTGTCCAACCAACCAATCTTGTCCGATTTTTAGAATTATGTTTTGTTCATCTCAAAAGATGAAAATATTGTTATAGTTTAATTTTTTAATGCAAATATTTTTTTAAAATGTATACTTATTCTTTAAGTAATTTATGACATCATTATTAGTTTTGTGTATGAAAAAATATTTTCTCTTTTTATTTTAAATTGGAGATTTGAATTGATTCATTCAATTTGAAGAGTTTTTTTTATTTCATTTAAATTGAAAATCTTGTTTTAAAAATTAAAGTTTTGTTTAGGTTTGATCCAATAGTTATAATATTTCACACAAGTTTGTTTGATTTAAGATCATACAAGTTAGTTATAAATATATGAATCAAGAAATATTTTCTTAGGTGAATAAATATTAAGTAAAATGACATAATTATTCATAAAATTATATAAGCACATATATATACAAACATCAAGATAATGACCATTCATGGAAGACACAAATTAAAATAAAGTGACTTTATTCTCTATAAAAGACACAAATTGAAATGATATGATTATTTGTGAAAAAATGTAATTTGAAATGATGTGACTCTTCATAGAATATATCAATTGATGTGATCCTTCACATATATAAATGTTCATAAACAAGAGATATTATTCATACATAAGACTCACTTAATGTTGTTTATTTTGTACCATTTTCTTAATCTTACTCAATATACTCACAAGGATCTTCGATACTTATCAAATCAAATATAATTTTAACCAAAGTTGTTGCACTCAAGTTTTAGAATTGGTTACAATGAGTTAAGTTTAAAAGAAAATATTTATCTATATCTTTTTGCATTCTGAGTAATTTTTTATTTTATTTTCTTTTATATTTTTAAGATCCAACTCCATCATTAAGTTTAAAAATTTCCTATCAATCATGAGGCTTAATTTTTTTTTAAAATGGAAATGGTAATATTGGATGAATATTTAAAGTTGACTAAAAAGTTGCTTAAAACACCATGTCATCTTTATAGTCTTAAAGTTAATAGTAGATTTTTCTTTTTTACAGGATTAAGAGTAGAATGTTTTAAATTATTTATCTATATCATTAAAAGTTAGAGACATTGTTACAAAAGTATTTTAATATTGATTGTTTTTAGCATTCTAAATTGATTCCATTCACGAATGTAAAAATGTAAAATCAATAATTGATACAAAAAGTCAATACTTTCTAGTTACTCTATTGACTCTATAATTGATGTAGAAAGTGATCTTTCTATGAGTTTTGGTTAGAATTGATGTATAAATTCTATTTTCCCCTAAAAATAGAACTGTAATGACACTTTTTTGTATATAGAAATAATAAAACATACTCAAATACAAAATAACACAAAATCAACACATAAATACTTGTCATCCATTATATATACTACATCTCATATATGAATATTCAATGAAAAATATTATTTATGCTAATGGACCAAACAAAAATAAAAAGGGTAAAAATACACATAATCAATTGGAAGATTGTGCATCTAAAAAATATGTGATAGTAGACATCCATGGTGAAGTTTATGACTTGGTACGAATTTTCCATCTACCTATTAAGACAAAATAAGATAAATAAATATAAAATACAAACTAGATAAGAAAATTAATTTATCTTTATTCAAGTTTCATGTACATATATTTTCTCATATCCCATTGAGTTGATCATCTTTTATTGCATACATATTGTCTTCATTATTTTTCCATCTAATTCAGGTAGCCTTCACTTAAAAAAAGAAGTCTAATTGATATCAAAACTTTATTTGTCAATCATATTACTAACATTTGTCATTCTTCCTTGGAGAACCACAAACTATCTTTTGTTGGACAAATCGTTGACATAAAACACTTGTTGTGTTTGGAATAACATGATAAAAAGACTATTTATCATAACTTGCTATATTAAGATCCACCAATGTAAATCTAAACTCATGTATTTGTACACCATTATTACTATCAATCCATTACAATTGAAAATAGACACTCTAAATTTAGTGTAGTCAATATCTTATATTTTTTTAATAACTCCAAAATATAATATGAATGTACACACTAGTTTTTTTTTTTTTTTTTTTTATCTTTTTGCACAAGCAAAATGCATGAATGCCAACATATTACTCTTGTAATATTGATTTGTTGTATAGAATAAATACTCATTATTGTCATATTCAATCTAACTTATGTCTTAAAAGGTAGATCCTAGTGGTAAACATTTTAATATATCAAATACATTATCATCATGTCCAACTTGATGTTTAAACCAGGATAAGAAAGTTCTTTATGAGTATATAAGTATGGTTAAACTTCATCCTTATTATTCAAGATGTGTAAATGTGTTTAAAAAACTTCCTCAAAACTCAAGAACTTTATTGATACCCATTGTGTATCTTTCCTTGTAAGTCTTCTCACATGACGAAACTTTAGAGGCTTAATATCTTCTACTTCTAAGTAGTCAATAGTACAAAGCTTAATAGATTTTTGGTAATATATCTTTCAACAATAGATACATCAAGTTGATGTGGATTTTTTGTTTACTTTTTTAATATTTTCATGTATCACTTAACTGGACACGACATAGTCATACAAACCAAATTGTCTTCATCATATATATGAACAATTAAATGAACCATAATGCAAAATAAAATGAAGAAAGTACATATCTGATTTGCATAAGATAATAGCATCATCATTTTCAAACTCATCCAATTTATGATGATTAATAACTTTACTATATATAGTTAGGGATGAATTCAAAGGGAGGCAATTATGGCCCTCCTCCCCCTTCATAAATATATTATATTATATTATATTATATTATATTATATTATATTATATTATATATAGTTATTAATTACTTTTATAATTTTATTTTTGTTTTCAAAATTTATTATAATATGATATGTACAATTACTAAGAAATTATTTGATTCATCCTTTAATTTGTTTGATATTGACTCTTCCTGTCTTAATATTACTATAACTGAGAGATCATTTTTAATTATGAAAATTTTAAAAAATAAGCTTAAAAACAAGGTGAAAGGTGAATTTCTAAATAATTTCTGAATATTTCTATTAGGAAAATGATCAATAAAAAATACCGATATGAAGAAGAAGCACATTATCCTTGCTATAGCGTGTCTTAATTTTTTGGCAATATGTCATAAGAAGTTACCAATAGTAATTTATACATCTTGACATGATTATCATAAGACTTTAAATCGATTAATTTCAAATCTTTTTTTTTATCGATACAAGCTTCTTATAATTAACATTAGAAGAATTCCACTATGTTACTGTTATGCCACATAAAAACTCACAAAAGCTTTTTTTTTTCTTGACAATGAATATAAGTTATGGGCAATTAGGTATGGACCCAAAGAACAATAAGAAATACAATCCTATTATTTTTAAATGAAATATAAAGACACACAACAACATATTTTTATGCAAATTGAACAATTTTAGATTGTCCACATATTTGGACAATTCAAAAACTATTTGTATATCGTGCAAAATATAACATACATAATTTTTTAATAGGAAGCTAGGATAAATGCATTAGACAAACTTAACAAAAAATAAGAATAATAATTAAAGAGAATAATTAATAATTCGTGTAATACATATGAGTAGTACATTTCAGTAAAACATAACATTAAGAAATACAAAAATAATTAAGCCAATATTAATTTTAGTATAACAAAATTTAAATAGTATTAGAAAGTTCTGAAGCTAGATATAATTTTGCATTCATACAATGTGCATGTATATGTCTATAGTTATGAATAAGAACATACCTTTGTCAAAAAATCACAAGCAAAAAAAAGTATAACTATAATGGAGAAGGAGGAGATGCAAATCGCAAGGCGGCCGACATTTTGATAACAAAAGAAAACAAAAGTGTTTCAAGGATAAAGAGACAAAGATAAAGAGAATTAAGGATGACCATGAAGAAAATGGTATCCATAGAGATAATGAATAAAGATTTTGACATTGATAGAACCTTCAAAACAAATAAAGATGATGTTAACATTAGGATGAATAAGGGTTTCAATGTTGTCGAGACAAAGAAAAGGATTTCAAGATTGGAACAAGAATGAAAAATAGTAGTATAAATTTGCAATGAGAAATATATATTGTATAAAGATGCGATATAGCTAATACTTTTCAAATTGGCTCTCACCATAATTGATGTAGAAAGATTGACTTTCGAGATCAGTTGTAGTAAGAACCGATCTAAAAAGTATTTTCTACATATTGGTTGTAGGTAAATCAATCTAGGATATATTTTAAGAGTCATGTAAAGATTTTGCATCAATTATTAAATAGTTAAGGTAGAAAAGGTTTTCTAAATTAATATGTTCTAGGAATCGATCTAAGTATATATTAGAAGAGAGTCACCATGGACTATATTTATATTTAAAAGATATTTTAGTGTCAAAACTCAAACAAAATATTTTTAAGAAACAATTAAAAGTTGTTTAAGAGTTTTATTTCAAAAAAAATTTTCAAATTAAAAGTTTCATTTCAATAATTCATAATGAAATAAGAGAGAAAAGTTAATATCAACTTTTTTTAACAGTTGCTTTTTCTTCTTTTTTATAAAAGTTAAATTTCTTAATATTTAAGATCTTTTCTCTATGTTTGATCCAATTTCTTTTTTAAAAGAAGAAAAATAAATCAAACACTATCTTAAAATTTTCTTAACTATCAAAACTTGGTAAGGTTGGGAAACACTTAATCCATGCCAAAACAGAGGCTACAAATAGTAAGTTTTTATATTTTTTATTTATTTAAGATTGACAGGAAAAATATAAAGATACTTTAGTTTTGACCATGTGTCTAAACAAACTTGATCACCAAAGACTATATTAAATATTTTTGTTAATTAGAAATATCAATATTATATTATTTAGACTTTTAATATAAATAAATAATTTTATTATTAAATATTTATATTTCCTTTTAATTAGTGTCTTAAGTTTCAAAAAAAAATTAGTGTCATAAGATATTTGTGAACATGTTGGAAATAATAAAATTAATCCTAACTAGTGTTGATCTAAATTTACAGTGTTTGAATGCTTTAAGTATGCGTTTTGTGTTCTGTAGAAAATATTCTGTGCATTTACTAATACTATATTAAGTGATTAGTCCCACGAGGATACTAAATTTTTAAAACATGATGATTATAAAATTAAGGATTATTATTAAATAGATTTAGTTTTTGTTACAACTCCTTTTTACTTTTTTTTTTCAAATCTCTCTTCATCTTCCGTCATATTATTTATCACATTTACAATTATGTTTTCTATTACTCAATTCAGTTTCTATCTTTAACTTTATTTTTTCTCTCTCTTCTTCTGGCTTACATGTACATCCTAAAAAAATTTCCTAAAGTTAAAATATGACAACTATAAGATAAAGACATGATTCCTTTAAATTAAGAAAACTCTATTTTAGAGAATAAAATTCAATGATAATCATTAATTAAAAAGTCAATAACTGATATTATTATGAATTATAATTTTAATCATTATATATAAACTTGATTTCATCACAATTTTTAATTATTGATTTTCTAATCAACAATTGTGAGTGCAATTAATCTTTTAAAGTACACCTCCTCACTTTAGAATAACTAAATTGATAAGATAAAACTCATTAAAATTTAAATAAAAATATAGATAAAAGTGTGATTAAACCTCATGTCAATGATTAATCTCATAACTGATTTAAAAGTTAAAATTTGTAAAAATAGCTCATGATCCTACTAAAAAGTTAAAATCCCTAATGAGAATGATTGAACAACAAGAAAGAATAGACAAAATATCAATAGTTATATTAAATATATTCATCATCTATGTTAGGCCATTTTTCTTCTTCCTTCACTCTCATTACTGCTGAGTTTGGTTGCATGTGAGTGAGCGAGCGAGCGTGCAATACACCCGGGCAACTTTCTAGTAAATTATAATCTTAGTGTTACCATTGTAAAAACAAAAGAAGTAAAGATCGAAAAGATAAAAGAAAAGTTTCATTCTCTTATTTTTTTTCTTTTTCCCACTAAACCGGATGATGAACTACCGTTTGTAGGTGGCATATCAAGATCAAACCTGACAAGTGAGCTCTATGGGGTCCTACATCTCTCTCTCACTCCCCATTGGTGCAAGTTACAGTGATGCACGTGAGCGATGCAAACTTGCCACACTCCCTCTCTATTTTTATTTTTATTCATTCGAGTGAGTGAGTAAATTAGGTGGTGCATGATGTGCCACGTTGACGTTGCCAAAACAGGACAATCGGGCCCGACCAAAGAATCGTACTGGATACTGATTACCACTCTGCGTGCTGAGGACACACAATGCGGGCAAGAGTGAGGGACTGAGCGGTGACCTTATTATTGTTGTTAAAATTGTGGTCCTGTTCTTTAGGTCACATTTTCCCTTCATCTAATCTAATTAAGAACTAGGCAACAGGCAATATCATAACTAATCAGTGTACCTAGCTAGCTTGAGCATTATTACTACTTTCGTGATCATTAGTTGTTGTTGATCAATCAAAACCATTTTATGTTAGACTTCTTCAGTGGCCCGCCCAATTCATTCAGCTTTTCCATCCTTTTACCCATGTGGCCATATACCCAAGGACAAGCCAATGCAATTAATGGAAAAGAGAAATTGGACCAGCCAATTTAAAGTTCTTTTTCTTTATCCGGAATATCTCTCACCTGAAAATGAAGAATTAATTTTTGAAAACTCATTTCAGGAATCCACTTCTAATACATATTTTTTCTTAGTATAGACCTGTTTTTATAGTCAAATTAAAAATTTGGTTTAGTACTTAATTTAAACCTATAAAACTGACTTATAATCTAATGATTGTTTCTATTTATATATTTTATTTCAACATTATTTCTAATTGATTTTGGACTTTAACAATTTCCTTTGTTTATAATTACTCCTCACAAGTAAGATAAGTTAGGATTGACTACATTTAAGGTAATTTTTAACACTCACTCGCACATTGAAGACTATCTTCATGAAACATGACAAATACAAGTGACCCACCAATAAATTTAAGATAGATTTTGATCAATTAAAACTTGAATATAATTTAATAATATAAAATTGGTTTGTAAGGTGAGAATCACACACATATATATATATATATATATATATATATATATTATGTAAACACTATTATTGATAACATTTTATGAGAAAAGATTATCTGACATGTGACATTATGTTTGATGGTCAATTTGGTAGTGCTTGGTTAGTTTGGTTCCATTTTCATATCATGGTTTTAAGCCTTTAAAACCTTTTAAGACTAACTATTTTTGGTACTGCATAAGACTCTAAATTTTATTCAATTAAAAGTACGAATGGCATTAACTGGCTTTGGGAGCAATGAAACTCAATAGCCACACCCTAACTACTGCTCCCCTTTGAAGACAACTATAATGTAATCCGAGTGAGTGTCTCTTTATTCTCCCAAAAAGTGTACAGAACATGAATACAAACTTTGTAGATACGATACGAAAAAAAGAGAAAAGTTTATTATAAAAAAATGATAAGAGGGATGAAATGAGCAATTTGTGAGGCTTGAAATATAGGGAAAAAATAAAAAATAAAAAGGGTGTGGTAGTGTATGCATTGAATTGTCAAGAAAGCGAGAGAATGCAAAGTTGGGAAGCACCAAAGAAGAGTGAGAGAGGAAAAGTGCTCCCAGTGAGGCATGGCATGGGTGGTGGACTAGGCAACATTACAAAGAACCAAAAACAAGGTCCGGAGATAAGCATGCATAAGGGACCACAAAGGTGTAGTTTTGTTGGATTTTCTCCGCGTTCTAACCCTGATCCTAACTGGATATTCCTACCATTATTGTTCTAGATGTGTCGGTCAATCATTCACCTCTTCTACACTTTGCACAACCATGGATCGGTTTTAATATATTTCATTGCTCATTCAACAGGTTTTAAATACATGTTTATCGGTATTGTTTAATTTCATAATTTTTTATTATTAAACATGGGGCATGGAAGGTCACCTACCAGGAACACATTCTTCCGAGTCCATTGAATATGATCATATGAAATCGGGAAAAAGTTGTTATATGGGAGGATTGAATTTTTTTTTTATGAGTTTAATGTTTATGCATTTAGATTGTCAATCAATTAAGATTAAAATATATTTTTTATTTTTATAAAATTAAAAATATTTGAATTTTGTCATTATAACATTTTTAGTATATTTTTGTTTTTGTAAAATTATATGTATCATTTTTTTTATTTAAAGTAAGATTCGGATTTTTGAATTTATGTATATAACTTTTTTACATCAATTATATGTATAATTGATGTAAAAAAATCATAATAATAAGTTCAGATTTACCTAGACATAATTCGGATCAAAATTTGATACATTTTAATTTTACAAAAACAAAAATCATTCTAAAAATTTTGCACAACAAAATTTGAACATTTCCATTTTGTAAAAATGAAAAACATATTTTAATCATAAATTAAATATCACATAACTTTTTAAATTATTATAATAAAAGTCAACAAATTTATTATAAACAATAGTTTGTAATTGGATGATATTGTAAAATTATTTTATCCCGTTAGTATATAACTTTTTTAATTGTTAACATAAATAGATTGGAAATGAGTTAGATGGGATTGGATAATTAAATCTATAAAAATGAAAATAAAATATATAACATATATTTTGTTAATAATAATAATAATAAGAGAAAAAATCAAATAATGGAAAAAAAGTCTCTAAATGGTAAATCATTCCTCAAGAAACTATAAGTTTAAAAATATAAAAGTATATAAGTTTTTTTTTTTGTTTTAATATATATTGGTTCAGGTTTATCGGTTGTAAAAAAATCTAAAGTCTAAACTAATCGTATTAGATTCTCCAATTTTAAAATTGATTTTATTTTAATTACCTAAATCAACCCACCATTTTTTTATTAAATTAGAGCATGTCTTACAGCATATTTTAATTAGTTTTTAATTTTTTTTTACTAACTAAAAAATTTATATGATTGTTTGATAAATAAATTTGTTATAATAATTTTAGTATTTTTTGAAATGTTATTTAAAGTAATATTTTTAAAATGCTAATTTCTAAATTTTTATATTTATTCTCTTTATATT
>PYAF01006145.1:1557907-1572893 GCA_007407185.1 Glycine tomentella
ATTGCATTAGTCTCTTTATACTCGTTTAATGAATTGCATAAAATACAATTTTTTTTAAAATCACTGACATTTACCGAAAAGGTAATGTTTATGATAACAAACTTGCTTCATATGAAGAACATTTTTTTAGGATATACTTAGTAGAATTCTCCACCATCTTTTGTTCGCCAGGATCTCCTTAGATACAAGGACTTCCTTTTTTTTTTTTTTTATAGATTTACATAGTTTCAGCCTTTTGGGTATGGTCTAGTCCTCCCAATTGTTTTGTATTTTTCAGTTCCTTAATAATATTGGAGATGGGTTTCTCTTGAGATTCAGGAGTTGGAGTGCCATAATAAATTGGGATGTCAACCACTATTTTACCTTAATCTTCCTCCCTTCCTTTTGCCAAAACAAACAAACAAACTTATGACTTAGTTATAAATTAAATTTTAAAATTATAACAATGTCGTTAAAAAAATCTAAACTATAAGAACCTAATCTAAAATTTAATAAATTTATAAGTACTTACAGATTAATTTAACTCTGAATAAAATATTAGTAATATTGAACGGAAGTTTAACAATATTAACTTTAAAGGACAAAGTTTTAAAAATTATTTTATAACTGGGTACATTTGAGGCAATGCAGAAGAGGATAAAATCATAAAATTGCAAACTCTATTCAATTGAAGTGTAAGAATAAAATTATTTTTGTAGCCAAAAATAGGGATAGGTATTTAAGTATCCTATTTGTACACGATTTGATGATTATTAATGACAACCTCATGGGTGCCTTTGTTTGGGAGGTCATTCAACAATGGGACCCCTATACAAAAGCTGAAGCCAAACCATATATGTTCTTTAGCTCCCAAACAAAATCCACTATCATTGATTATTTAGCATGTGGTCTATTATCTACCTTATACTAATGATAAGTCTAAAATCTTACTTTGTCTTGCAAAATAATTTATATAATATCTTGCAATTTTAGATAGCAATATTGACATTCCTATGAAATGTTTTCTAATATAATTTTCTGAGATGCATTCTTTCAACAGTTCGACATTTTACAGTACAATGATGAGTCAACAAAAATTTTCTCACTTATTTTCTTATGCCAAATTAATCATTACGGCCAAAAAAAAAAATACAAATCCTACATATTATTGAGGCAAAGTATTTAAGTACTATCCAATAAGTGTAGACATGTAGTTCAATTGACAACTTAGGCTGGGTTTATAGAAGAGGTGATGAATTTTGAGTATAATTAAGTCTTGAAATGAGGATTAGTTTTACAATCGGTCCAAACGATCAAAGCTTATAGAGATATCTCGGGATCCCATCAGAAAACAAAATACGACCTTATGGTGGTTTAAAAAAGTATTTAAGGACTATATTTGCATTTGAAAGAAGACAATTTCTTCCCAAGAGAGCTTGCTATCTTTGCATGCAGAAAATATATTGTAAGAAGTTTTCAGATAAAAGGTGTCCATGTCACCGTGCCATGCCAAAGTTGAAAATGAAAGAGTATTTGTCATCCAATTGTACAGTGTCAAATAAATCCTTTGTGGTTTGTCCTTAATTAGTGGATGATTAAGTGGACCGAGTGTTCATTTGGATGAGTAGCCTGACCTCAACCTGATCTACATCGATGATCCAATTATCTTATCCTTAATTCAAATCAATGCAATGTGTGTCTTAAACAAGGTAAAGACAACAAAGGATGGGTTTGTAGCATTCATATCTCAAATGTCAGAACAAAATATAGTGCATGTCAATGCCGAAGGAATACCATACCAATAACATTTTTAGGTTTTGGCAAAAAGACAAACTATTTAATTGATGTGATGCACCCAGGCGTGCTGAGAGAAAAATTGGACTTAACACCAGACATGGAGCTTCAAATTAATTAGCAAACTTAATTAAAAAAAGGACCTACCTTATGAGATGATTTTTTTAAGTCCAGCAATTTAAAAAATTGAAAAGGACCTTAAAAAATCTTTTCAATCTTTTTTGGTCAATCCTAAGAAAATCACATCAGGATATTTATCATGTAGTTTTGGTTGACGGCCATGCCACGTCAAATACAGCTCTGTGAATGTGATGTCAGTTACTTAACATTGAAAATGAAGATGAAGCTAGTACTTTAGGAGGCTCCAGACATGGCATATCCATATTGATGATGTCATTACTACATCAGCAATGCATATAACCAAAACTTTGAACTAGGACAAATTCCCAATAACATTAACATTATGCCATACCCGATCACTTTGGTTCTCCAAATTTATTTTGGGTTCTTACAATTTTTTGTGAGTTTTATATTTTAAATAAGATATAAAAACTTTTATTACTTTTTACTTTAATGGTAAAATCCAATTTAATTTCTTGGATTTTATTTGCACAAAAATGAGTCTCTATTTTTTTATATTAAAAAACAATAATTTTTCTTCTAAAAAAGAGGAATTCTTTTCCTAGAACTCAATCTTCAATATGAAAAACTCTTGAATAAAAATAATGATATATTTGATGGATAAAGATTTTTGAACTGAATTCTTTAAGTCATTGAAAGTATCAAAATGTCATTTAAAGTATCAAAATCATAATGTTGGATGAAATGTTACTTTGATATCCAAAAGTGTGATTCATTATCACTTAGGTCCTTAAAAGTATAAAAATATCATTTAGGTAAAAGTGATGGTGAATTACACTTTTTAGGAAAAGTGACATTTCACTCCACATTATTTATGAAGTTCTAACTTAAAAATTATAAGATTTATATGTAGTGGATTTGTAATGGATGTACATTATTTTGCGAAAGTCCAAAATTCAGATGAGCTCAAATCCAGTAAACTTAGAACCTTTGGAGGGCTTGTTTTGTGCAGCAAAAACAGTGCAGGTATGGTTACTGGTGAGCCATGTGTGGCTTCAAATTTTCCTTCCTACTGCCAAATAAGCATAGAAAGGACATACATAATAACAGGCGGAGGGCCCTACAGAAGGAGCACAGAGATTAATTTTAAACATCTTATGTTATGTACATTAGAACCGGTAAATGATCTACACTCATTTCTACAACATAAAGTTATGATCACGCATGCCAGAGAAATAGTTCCATCTAATTTCATCAAAAGCAATTGGCACCTGAGATTGATAGCCATCTCATGGAAGCAATGCATACACTTGGCAAAAAAATTTCTGGCTATGTTGCTGCATTCGTTTTATATTATTGGTACAGATAGGTATCCCAGAATAGTGTAGATGACATGAAGATCTAGCATCATTCTTCATCATTCTCGTTGTCCGGCCTTCCATACACCACAGAAAAGTAGTGGCTAACTGTTGTCAATGTGAGACCAGGGAACTTGTGAAGTTTTCCTGGCCGTGGATCGATCTTAACAAATGGCCATCTCATGATTTCTGCAGCCTCACACTCTTCCCATCCATCTCCAATTGCACAAAATCGAACATTGGGATGGTTGAAACGCTCCTTGATCCATCGGAAACATTGAAGTTTCCCCACTTCCCATGAGCTATAAACTGAAATATGACATACATCATTAACAATAGCAAGTTATGTCTGACTATATCAGGATCAAATTCTGTTGTTTATTACAGAAATGACTATTAGTTTTAGGCTTTCAAAAAGGTTCATACTAAAATGCTTGTGAGCTTTGAGCTTTCAAGATGGCATACAAAAATCAATTATGAGACATGGCATTCACAGTAGCCAGAAGAGATAAAATTACTCACCATTTCCATGCGTTATTAAGCTGTCCAGATGAAAGAGCATGCATTTCACAAGTGATGGAACTATCGATCCAGATGTCACTAAAACATTTACATGCTTTGCATTAGTTGAGTTTGAGCTAGTGTTAGCAAAAGCAATAGAGGAAACTGCATCTTTATCTTCACCCGAACACTCCTTCAAAAACGTCCGTGCTACAATATATTAAACAAGAAAGATATAAGTAATACAGGTCATGCAACAAAAGATACTATCATTGAACCATCAGAACATACCTGATGAAAGCCACCTGTCAGTGTATTCATCAGTTTTATCATACAATTCATCCCATAGTTTTATTGTCTCATGATCTAAAATATTACGTAAACCCTGAAACCAAACAAAAAATGGTTAAGTTTGTCCCTATGTCAAGCTACCAATGGAAAAGCTAACAAATATAGTCAACCATAAGGTTGTTTCTAAAACAAAGCCTCAATCGCTAGAAAACAAAGCACCCTCTTTCACCAATAAACTAAAACTAATGAGGTTGTTTCTAAACAATAATCTAGTTCTATATTATGAGCATTGATTGGTTGAAACTTAAAAGCTAGCTTCTGCTAGATCTGTTGACGTAAGAATTTAAATATTTATTTACAAAAAAGTTGCAATAGTCAGGTGTCTATATTTATGTAGCCTTTTCTTTAGTCTTCAACATTAATCCACAAGCAATTCTTTAATGACGAAGCACTCATTTACAAAACACATTAAGCTTACTCTGTCTTATTATGACATTTTCCTGTTTTTAATAGAAGATAAAATTAGACTACAATACATAAATATATTGTCATAGACACAAATTTATGGAAACAGGTTAATTATCAATTGCCAAAACTATTCTATATTCAAGACACAAATTAAAAAGAACATTGGGAAAGTAACAGATACATTATACATCAGATTTTTTTTTTTTTGGTCGGCACATTATACATCAGATAATAGCATATACAATCCAAATTCCTTCAATAAATAATTAATGATAAAAAAGCAATTCAGATGCGAGTTTTACATCTGACTTTCAGAATAACCATCACACAAATTAGAAAAGATCTACTTGAAAACTGATAGAAACACAATATACTGAATACTATTAACTGAGAAATTAGAGACCAAAACTCCTTACAGCTGAAAAAAATTCCTCTGATAATAGAATACTCAACAAAAGAGAGATGTGATTGCCACTATCGTGCTGTTTGAATAAACTTCTCTCTATAAGCACTTATTTTATGGTAACATGAAAAGAGCTTCTCCCACAAGTTAAAATTAACTTAGCACCTAAATTTTTGGAGAAATTAGATGAGAGAGCTACTAAAAAAAGTTTACTTGCATAAGTTGATTTTAACTTGAGGGAAAAACTCAATTTATGTTACTATCTTGTTTTCTTCTCTTGTAAATGTTAATGGAGAAATTTATCTAAACAAAGCCTATATAGCATAGCCAATCCCACCCTCCAAAAACACACTTACACACAAGACCTTAAACTATCTTCAGTCCGACAATTCTCTCCCTCCCTTCCTTCAATTAATCCTGATTCTCAAATCTCCTACTCCCAAGTTCCCAACTACAAGCCACATGTCACAATGCACTAATTCTTTTCCCTCTTTGTTGACTGAAGAACCGTGAAAGTCTGTTGGAGAAGCAAATGAAATATGGAATGAGATGACTATGTGTATCCAAAATGTAGGAAGGAGGGTGCTGACAGAAAGTAAATGAAACATATTTCTTACAAAGGAAACATGGTGGTGGAATGGAGAGGTGCAAGAGACAATTAAACAAAAGAAGGAATGTTTAGATCTCTGCATAAAAGTCTCAATGATGAGAACTTGCAAAAGTTTATATTAGCAAAAAAAAAAATGCAAATAAAACAGTGTGGGAAGGTAGAGACAAGGTTTTCGCCAATTTGTATAAAAATCTTGAGAACAAGGATTGTGAAAAAGGTATATATAAACTTGCAAAAATGAGGGATAAGAAGAGTAAAGACCTCACTCAAATTAGATGCATCAATGATGAATATCAAAAACTTTTGATAAGAGATGAAGATATAAATAAAAAATGGATGAGCTACTTTAAAAAAAATTTTAATGGGGATGGCGATAAAAGTGAGGTGGACTTGAAGGACACTTGTGATGATCTGAATAGACGATTTGTATGCAAAATTAATGCACATGAAGTTAAGGACGCTTTAAAGAGGATGAAGAATAATAAAGCTTTGGGACCCAATGGCGTCCCTATTAAAGTGTGGCGAGGCCTGAGGAATGTAGCAATAAAATGGCTGATTAATTTTTTCAATAAGATTCTTCAAACAAATAAGATGTCTGATACTTGGAGGAAAAATATGCTTGTACCTATTTACAAAAACAAGGAAGATATCCATAACTGTTCTAACTATAGAGGCATGAAGTTTGAGTCATACTATGAAGTTGTGGAAGAGAGTTATTGAGCATGCTTGAGGAGAGAGACCAAGATTTTTGTAAATCAATTTGGATTTATGCCAAGAAGATGTACCATGGAAGCCATTTTCTTAATGCGACAATTAATGAAAAAGTATCAAGAAAAGAATAAAGACTTACATATGATGTTTATAGATCTTGAGAAAACATATGATAGGGTCCCAATAAAAGTTTTATGGTGGACTCTTGAGAAGAAAAAAGTAAAATGCAATCAAGGATACGTATCATGAGACTACCACATGTGTGAAAGCTTGTAATGGAATATAAAATTATTTTCCTATCAAGGTAGGTGTACACCAAGGTTCAACATTTAGTCCTTATCCCTTTGTCTTAGTGATGGATGAACTAACAATAGATATTCAAGAGGAAGTGCCATAGTGTATGCTTTGTGCAGATGATATTGTGCTTATTGACGAGACTAAAGACAGTGTTACTAGGAAATTTGAATTGTGGAGAAACACTTTAGAATCTAAAGGATTCACGTTAAGTCAGAGTAAGACTGAGTAAATAAAGTGTGAGTTTTCATTAGTAAGAGATGATGATCAAGATCCCGTGCATCTACTTGGTCAAGAAGTACCCAAAAAAAATGTTTTTAGATACTTGGGATCAATTTTGCAAAAAGCTGGAAAGATTGATTAGTATGTAAATCATTGAATCAAAGCAGAGTGAATGAAATGATAGAGTGCATCTGGGAACATAGGCACATAGGCAACATAAGCATAAAATAGGGGTAGCAGAAATGAGGGTGTTATACGAAGATGGATAAGATAAGAAATGAAAATATTTGACGAAAGGTAACAGTAGTACCAGTGAGTAAAAATATGAGGGAACATAGATTGGGGTGGTTTAGGCACGTAATGAGACGACCCTTGGATGCTCCCATATGAACAAAAGTTTATTATTAAGAGCTCGACATAAAGAGAGGTAGAGGTAGACCGAAACTTACCTGGGAAAAGGTAGTTAAACAAGACTTAATGAAGTGGGATATAGATTGGCGGACGGTGTGTCCTAGGACAGAATGAAGAAAAGCTATAAGCTTAGTGGAGAATTAGATCTGTTGTTATCTCTATATTCCATATGATCCTTTTTTAGTCATTTTCCTTTTCATCTTCCCCCTCATTCTTTTCCCCTTCTTTTCTTTTATCTTATTTCCCTTTTTTCTTCCTTTTTTTTTCAACCTCTTCATGTTTTTCATTGGGTTCATCTACCATCGACCCCAATTAACTTGGATTAAAGTTGTTGTTGATGTTAATGTTTCTTCCTTGCTGTTATTTTTCTTTTTCCTCTCTTAAACAACTGGCCTATGCTACCCTTGGGTCCCTTATGTTTACCATCCTTCTTATCACATGCTAAGGGCCTATCAAAACCTTTTATGTTAATTGTAAGACTACCAATAATGCTCCAGAAACTATGTTTTATAACTTTTATTTTAACATGTATGCACTGAGACAAGTCTCATAAAGTTTAAAAAAACTCGTTTCAAAAAGTTAGTCCACATCAGCCATACATATTACAATTATGCATTAATAATATAGACAACAACAAACAAAAACATACAGGTATAAAAAGTGAACTCAATTGAACACTATTTTATCTTAGAAATAATTGATATTGTGCTGTAGAAACCACTATTTCTAGACAAGGTCCACAAACCAAAACAATGCCATGGCTTCATAACTGAACCATTCCACCATGAAAAATTGAAAATACAAAGGAATGTAATGTACTGTAATAGATACATACATCACATATGCATTAACTTTAAGAGGAAACAATAAATATCCTACAATATAATAACAGGTAAAATTCCATGCTATAGTACTGACTTTCAAAAGTCGAATATAGAAATACTAATAATTGCTCCAGAATTTTTACCTGTAAGTATTTTTGGGCAATGACTCGATGCCTATATGCAAGTTTTCTATTGTTGGCATCATCATGTGGGGAACCTAATTCATCTTGGTTGAAGTCATAATCAGATAGGTCCCTCCCATCATCATATTGGGCCAGAGCATCAAGAAATGGCTTATTGTAATTTTCAATCTGGATAGAAACCCCGCATCAATCACTAACATTCCACAAGCAAAACATTCCTAGAAATTTTAACATAAAACCCGAATTTTACTTGTTCATAGAAGAAATAATCATCACATATTTGTAGAATGAGATTTTCCCACGTCCTCCCGATTTCCACCCCCTTCTGTACATCCTTCAGACCGTTAAAAGCCTCAGCATAGGATGATTTCAGCAAGGAGTTTAGCAATACAAGGGTCTCATCCATGTCCCACACGTAGACATCCAACCTAGGATATTGGTCATTGTTGCCAGAAAACACCTGTGTCTCCTGCTCAGGCATGCCAGACGCGGTAGCCATTCCCGCGTGTACCCAAGGAAACTCACCTCACAGTGCACTGCAGCAAAAGATCACATTCATTGCAGCAAGTTCATATACACTTTTATCACCATATATTGAGATCATCTTCAACACACAAGGATGCAATGCATCAATTATTACAAAAAAAAAAAAAAAAAAAACCAATTTAAAAGCTAAAATATCAAGATTTAGAACAAATGAATATAAGTTCAAGCTTGCTCACACTCATTCAGTTGTTGAACAAACTTAAGCAACCTCAATTGAAATTAATTTAACAATTTTAAAATGAATAAAACCTAAAAAAAAAAAAAGAAGAAGAGGAGGATCGCTAAACAGTGAGGGAATGTGAATTTATGATGAGTTCAGAAATCAAAATTAGTAGGATGAGCATACTATACTATCAATTACAATAACCAAAACCGGTAAGATTCCAATCGGCGAGTTAACAGTAAAAACGAATAACAAACAGATATGAATAGCATATGTATGCACAGGAAAAGGGGGAACAAAGAAAATTGTTTACCTTAGGTTAAGGTTGCAGAGCGCATGAGTACGAGGAGGACGATGAAGTTGTGACGCGAGCCAGACCATCAAATTCAAGAATCTAACGCAACTACAATTTTCCCCCCTCACTTTTTTGCTGTCCCACAGGCTCAAATGGCCAGCCCACTATTGGGTCCATTATTTAAAACTGTGCCTCATTTTTTGTCTTGAATTGAACTACTGTTATATATCTTCTTGGTTATTTCTAAATACACCTCCCTCTTTGCTAAGCAAGCCCCCTTTCTTCTCATTAAAATTGTTATTATCCATTATACCCTATTTCTACACACACCTGTGATTGTTGCATTCTTTAAATCTCTTTTACGCCTTACATTTATATTATATTTAAACCCTAATTGTGAACCCCCAATCTTTAACCACGTGTATTATTCTTTAAACCTTTCATTCCTCTTCATTAGATTAGAAAGAAATAAAAAAACAGAAACAAAAATGAAGAATCAATGAAGAAGATGACTATTGTAGTGGTTATTTCCATTTTTGAAAGAGAAAATAGATTTTGCATATTAAAAAAATTATTTGATTCCTTCCTATGAACCTAACCTACAACTGGTGACGACGGTGGTTCAGTTTGACATAACGAAATCGTTGGGGTGTTGAAATCGGGTAAAACTAATATAATGGTTAGTTAGCAAATATGCAGGTGTATTTAGCAAGAGCCCATCTTCTTTTTGTTTTTTTTCCTAGATCAGATGAGTGTTCCCAAACCTAAGAGTCCTGCTTCCTACACCAGCGCTTTTTCTAATACACCCAGCATGTTTCTTTATTTTCAACTTTACCCTCATACGGATCGGCAATCCGTAAGAGTCATATGGATTGACAATCCATATGACTCATACGAATCAGCAATCCGTATGACTCATACGGATTGTCAATCCATATGACTCATACGGATCAGCAATCCGTATGACTCATACGGATCGGCGATCCGTAAGAAATCGAATGGTGTATGTTGGTATGTAACTTACGGATTTTGAGAAGGACAAAATCGGTATTATATTGTGCATGTTGGGTGTATTAGAAAAATAACTGGTGTAGAAAGTTAAACTCCAAACCTAATAGTGAATGTGCAAACATAAATGTTTTCTTTTGTTTATTTCTACAAAGTTACCCCAAAAATTAACATAAATAACCATGCATTTAGCCAAGAGAAATAAATTTAAGATTTTTCATCTTAAAAAATAAAATAAAACTCAATTTAATTGACAGAATGCTATTCTAACGATGCTTTATAAATATTTTATTGTATTGATTAGATAATTAATTGATGAAGAAAGTTTTGACTTAATGTAATATATAAATTCATGAGACGTGTGATTGAAGATGTAAAAGATATATAGCTACATATTGAAAAATAAATATCAAATTAGCAATATAATAATTGATTGAAGACACTAATAAAAACTGTCCAGAAACGTGAGACATGAGACAAGGATGCTAAAAGATGAGTAAATTGATGATGTTAATTTGTAAATTGTAGTAATGACGTTCACTGTGTTTTCAGTCACAGCAACACTTCACATAAAATATGTTGTTGATCAAGAACTTTCTCGAGAGCCGCCCAAAGTGAATAAGATTTTTTCTTAATTTTGCGTTGAAGATACTATTGACACAATAAATACCAGAGTTTAAGCCCATGGTATGACTATACTTGTTTCTTTATATTTTATTCAAATCTAATTACATTTTTAACAATGTCAACCATTGTTGAAGCTAACGACGGATTGTTATATTATCTCTATTAATAATAATGAGTTATTTTCATTCTTTTAAAAATTGAAAAAACAGTCATCTGCAGACCAAAGATGCTGATGCGTTTGATTTCATCCGAATGAGTTTGGATTAAGGATAATGACTGGCTTCTGATTCTGACATAATTTTTAATTTTAAAGAAAGAAAAAGTTTTACGCTATTAATGCTTATCAATTATTTTATGAAACTCAAAACGTTGAAAATAAGGCATGCTTATGGGAGTTTCCTAACAGGTGGATTTTAGTTGCAGATGCAGATACGAGTCTACCCCGTGAGATAGAATTTTAACACACCACACAACAAACAGGTCACAAACGCAATGGAAAATTGCAAATTACTAGAAGGAAAGTATTTTCTGAACACATAATTGGGACTACGAGAAAAATTCTTTGATTTTATCATATATTTTTAAAATGTGTGCATTCAAAAATATAAAAGCCTAAATATGATGTTAATTCTTATGTTCAAATAATGAAACCATTTTTTTATTTGTAGAAATTAAAGACACAGACATGTATAAAGAGATTTACAATAACTCATATAAAATAATGAACAACTGCGTATGTATTACCATATATTCATTTCAGTTACAATTGACAAGATCAGAAGGTGTATGTTACGAACACTCATATACACGTTTAACAGAAAATTAAAATTATAAACACTAGTTACAAGGCAAATCCAAGATTACAGATCATTTTATTAGGAAAAAAACGTTTTCCAACCATATACAGCGGATAAACGAGATATAACCACAAGAAACATAAACAGGTCACAAGAGATTTTGTCCAAGCATCATTTCAGTTGGGGGCAAAATATGGAGCAAAACCAGAACCAAAACCCCTTCTTTTTCTTCTTTGATGGCACAAGTTTGGCATCCCTCTTGGCGACAAAATCAGCCATATACTGCACAACTTCCTGGTGAACAACAATAAGCAATGTGTTAAGTAAATAGAGAAGGTAACATAATAGGAACAAGCCAAAAGTTACATTGAAACTCAAGAAATTTACCTGAGAACCCAACTTGACCAATTCTCTTGGTGGCAAATCAAGGGGGGTCTCATCAGCCCTAAAAACTCTCAACTTTGACAAGAACCTGAAAGAGTCTGGTAGAGCTTTTATTTGATCATCACTTATGTCCAACTCCTCAAGCATTTCAAGATTTCCAATTGATACTGGCAAGGCTCTTAGGTCCGCAAAGTTCTTTCCCAAGTTCAATTTCTTCAAATTAGTTGCGAAACACAGGCTCTCCGGTACAAACTCAAGTTCATTAAAGCTAACATCAAGTTCCTTCAAATTGCATAGATTATCCATTGTGGAAGGCAACCTCTTAACTCTATTATAATGCAAAGTGAGAATCTCCAACCATTCAAGCTTCCCAATTGCCTCAGGAAGGGCCTTGAGCTGATTGAAATCCAACTTTAGCACGGTTAGTGATGAGCAATTGCCAATTGTGTAAGGCAGTTCCTCAAGCTCGTTCGTCTCAACATTCAATCGCTTCAAGCTGCTCAAATTCCCAATTGTCTCTGGTAAATCTGTGAACCCATTTGAGCTCAAATCAAGATCAGTGAGGTTTGTCAAGTTTCCAAAAGTAGCAGGAAGTGATTTTAATTTGTTGGCGTGGAGGTCGAGATCAACAAGGTTTATCAATTCACCAAATGAGTGAGGAAGGTTTATAAGTTGGTTTGAGTGAAGATCAAGCTTTGTTAAGGCCTTAAGACCCACAATGGTTGTTGGAAGAGCCATGAGTCTGTTTTCAGATAGGTCCATTTCAGTGACATCAGATAATTTCCCAATTGACAAAGGCAACCACTCCATCTGATCCACCAATTTCCCTCTAAGCTCAAGGATTTTAGCTCCACTACCAGCACAATTTTCAATAACAGTAGCCACTTTCATTAGACTTAATTTCTCAGTGCTTCCATCCCCTACAAAATGAAAATCAAATCAAAAGATGAACATCATAGCAAATGAACGTTTTAATAAACAGTTTGTGCCTGCGTAGGCTGCATTTGTCTTCAATTTCCCATAATATCAAAGATTGCAATTTGCAACAAAACTGTGATCGTGACCACAATTTAAAAATTAAAACCTTTTAGAGAGACAATTAGCCTAGAGAACTAAAAGATAAGGTCTCAAATTGAAGCAGCTATGAACTCTAGAGTTTTTAAGAGAGCGCAATATGTTAGTTTGATTTAAAAGTAAAACAAAACCATTTCTGTAGATTCCATACAGCAAACAAATTCTAAGTGCATCACTTGTTCTTCTTTCCTTTACATAAGAGAGAAAAATAAAGAGATATTTCAAACATTAACCATAATCCACGAATAATAATTAGAGGAAAGAACATAATAACAATAATAATAACAAGTAAATACGAAAATAAACCAACCTGCAGACAAGGAAGGCTTTACCACATGGAAAACATTCTTGTGTATTCCTTCCTCTTCCTTCAACAGAGTTTCACTTTCCTCAGTGATCACCGAGTGTTCCTCGGGTATAGTGGGAAGTTTTTGCTTCTGGGTATCTCCAGAAACCAATTCAGAAGCCCTCTGAATGAGATCACCGAAGGTTTGAAACATATTTTCAAGCTCAAGAAGATAAAGCGCTTCTCTCCTCTGTTGATGAGTGTGGAACAGAACCATAGTCTTTTTGAGTTGTTGCAGGACAGAGAAGAGGTCTTGAGGGACATCATCGTGAGGAGGTTGTTGTTGCATTGATATTTCGTTGAGTTTGATTTGTTCCTCGTTGTTGAGGGTGTCCAGAGTGGACGTGGCAGCTTCTACTTCTTCAATAGAAGGTCTAGGTGGCAGTGAACTATAGATTCTGGTGATTTCTTGTACTGTGGCCAGAAAGCCACGTGAAGGTGGTTGTGGAGGGTCTTTTTCACTCTCGGGTCTCGTGGCCATGGCTTTTGCTATGATGGAAGAAGAAAAGGAAGAAGAAGGAAAGAGGCTTCTATAGTTCAATTATAGTGTGGCCTTGTGCTTCCGGGATTTGGCTTTTTATTCTATTCAGCACATAACTCAAACTACAGTTGCAGACTCAGAAAGAGAAAAAATAAAGAAAAATTATGAAATGTGGGAAATATCATGCCACGTCTGTTGTAAATATCTTTGATGAACAAAATGTTTATTTATTTATTTATAAAATACATGAGTTTTATATACAGATATTTTTCAAGAAATTATTATTATTGGAGTACTGTCTTAGATATAATTTTTTTTTGATTTAGTTCATTTATTTGGTTTACATGTTTGATTTGAGATAACAAAAATTAAATGAATTTGTTAATTATAACAAAATTATGAGTCTTATGGTTTGCAGGTCTTATAATTAATTGCATAGTTTTAACATTTTAAATATATCACAATTGATTAAATAAAATATTTTTTGTCCTGAATCATGAATCATGAGTATTTCCAATTTCACTATGTCAGACATTAATACTGTTTGTAATTTGTGGTTGTTCCTCATTTAAGAAAATTTTATATACTGTAAAAATTAAACTCAAATTATTCTATTAAATAAATTATTATCACTCATTTTAAAGTTGTTGGACCTTACACAACTAAGTCAATCATTTGGATTTTTTATTTATTATTTCGATCACATGATAATTGATTGCTATAATTATAAAAATTATTTCAAAAAAATTAAAAAAATTAATGAAGGCATCATATAAAATAAATATATAACAATTAATGATTTAATTAAACAAAATATATACTCATGATAATTTTCTTATTTGTTTATATAATTATGTCAAATTTTCTATAGATAATTTGGTTGGAAAGTAATTAAAACTGAAAATTTAAAAAAAAAGAAGGAGAAAAGCATAGTGATAAAAAAATTGCTTTATTTAATTAAACTACAAAAAAATTGCATTATTTCATTTATTAAATAAAATTTAAAATTAAATATATTTCATAAATCAAATAATTATCAATCAAACACTATTAATGCAGTCAAATATGTCTAATTAAAACAATCAAACATTCAATATATCAATCCATTTTCAAGCAGAATTAGCATTTAATATTTAATGGTACATTTATATTTGTATTTTTTTAAGATATATTTG